>JANIPN010000003.1:19128966-19156796 GCA_027478595.1 Erythroxylum anguifugum
GTTTGTGGTTAGTGCTTGCTTGCCTTGAAAACATTTTAAGTCAGGCGGTTGCTTAGACAAAACGAGTTGCTTAGACAACAATTTCTGATGTGTCAAATTATGAAAATACTTGGGTCATTTAATCAAACACGAAGCATACGCACTAACAAAACTGCCGAAGTCTAGTTTCTTAAAGCCACTGTACATTCTTATTTTTCTTGACAAATGTGAACTCTAATCTTTGATCATCGAAACCTCTAGTAAGCAACCATATTCCCAGTCCAGTTATCCTTGAAGAACTAAACAAATCATGAATTTGATCACTCGGATTGCTGCCTACAGTCTCTACAGCACTCTAAAACATCCTTTGCCTAACATGATTTTTGATACATCTCAGGCCAATGAATATATCCAGAAAGATGCAGATGTCCACGCTGTACATGGTGCAATTGTTTTTCGTTTTTTTCTTTCTCCATGAACCTAACCTAGAAACCATTTTCTGATTGTTAAACAATAAGAAGATGGTTCATGGAAAAAAGACAATATACAAGGAACGAATGCTGAGGAATTCTGTTTCTTCACCACTTACTCCTCAATTTCTTATCACTTGGGGGCCTTCAGGGATGCTTGTCAGTGGCTGACCAATCTCTGCTTCAGGAAAATAGACATTTGATCCAAGCTAGAATGAGATCAAGCCATCTCCTGAAGAGACAGCTGGTCTGAAATTTGCAACCAAGGTTGTCTTAATAGAGCCTAATTCGAGTGTTTATTGGGCTTCGACAAATGGGGCATGATTGGAGGTCTTCCCCACAATCGCAACACGTCTGTAAATTAGTCATCAAACCATTTTGTCAGCTAAGACACCACTACATGATCAAACTGAAGATGAATAATCATTTACCTGATGTCCACAACCAAAGGCCATGTCCTTTGGATTAGTAAGACATATGGGGCAAACCTGTCATAGAAACAGAAATGGAAAGGATTAACACTTTTTTTAAAATAGATCCATATTATGACAGACCAGTTGATCATACTGCAACAATTACATTACAATTTTAGCACCTGATTATCATAGGAACTTGAAGGCGGAGCTGAGCTGACTGATGTATCGTATCCAGCAACAGGAGTATCGTATCCACCAAATTGTGTATCATATCCAGAATAGGAAGGTTTATGTGGTTGAAAGCTGTTTGTGCTGGAAGGTTTTGAGATATTGCTGAATGATGCACCATAAAGTGGTGGGGGTAAAGGAACCCTTTCAGGAGAACTCCCTCTCCGCCTATTGTTTCTACCAAAATGAGCAAGCAAATGGCATTTATGAGATGCTGCACCAGTAAAAAGAGTGATTCAAAACTATGCAATAGTTACCCCAATATGCCAAGCTCAATAGTTGCCTTATACTGAGTAGGTATTTCCATCAGAGCTGACAGAGCAAATTCCGTCTCTTTTCTGGATTGATTTACATTCTTCAGCATTATATCTGTAAAATTGACAAACTAACACAAACAAAGAGAAGTTGTTGCCCAAGCTAAATTGACTGTGAAATAAATGTGAATTATGTAACAAACCATTGACTGAAATTGTAGCTTACTTGAAAGTTGTCAAAGGCTCGAGCAGGGATGTTATCATCAAACTCTCTCATCATGTCCCAGGGCCCATCTCCAACTCCAACTAAAACTATCGATAAAGGGTATTCACTGCAATGAAACAACCAACATAACTTTAGGCAAACCAATGACTTGTTGAAGATCTTGAATCCACATCCTTCTATGTTATTCCAGTCTCTAGGTTTACCTTGCTTTGACAATGGCATCAATTGTTTTTTTCTCCTGTGGACTGAGCTGGCCATGCAGTGTATCAATACTTCTTGTCACCTAACATGATAAATTTCAAAGACTTCAGGAAAAAAAAACACTAACATACCAAAAGATTTAGACAAAATATATAGCTTGGCTAACCAGGTCACACGTATGCTCAGTTAAATGTTCAAAGCTGTATTAACTGTTGGCTTTATCTCTACATGTTATGCATGTATAACTATTATGTCAATAAGTCATGGCAAGACCATTCGAAAATAAACAACTTTACGGGGAAAACGAGAAGGGAATTCAAGCCAAAAGAGGGAAGTGGCATGCTGGTTTGGACATATGGTTCCCACAAAATTATAATATTGATTGAATGATATATC
Organism: Erythroxylum anguifugum; assembly: GCA_027478595.1. NCBI lineage: Eukaryota > Viridiplantae > Streptophyta > Magnoliopsida > Malpighiales > Erythroxylaceae > Erythroxylum > Erythroxylum anguifugum. Next base: position 19,131,137 of record JANIPN010000003.1, read on the forward strand.
CAATGTACGATTCAGCTGTTCCTGATGGCTGAAAGTAGTAAGAAATCTGGCAGATCAGACATAATGCTAATGCAATTCCAGTAGAGATCCATCTTGTAAAAGAATTACCTGCCCATCTGCAATTATCAGTAAAACATGATACTGACCACCACTTTGCTCAACTATGGTAATTGCCATCTCTATGATTGGTGCAAATGATGTTGGTCCTGTCATGAGAATACATAATCAATTAGTAAATAATGGTATTCCATTTTGGACTGGATATGATGGAGCATGCCATGCCTGCAAGCCGAAGTTGGGGAACAATTTCCCTGTATCGTGACAATACTTCCTCAAATCCATTGCATACTCTCTCATCTGGATGGAAACTGAAGACTTCTTGGTCATGTGTCGATGCTGCAAAGACAAAATGAGAGAGTATCATGTTTGTAGCCCAATTATAAATCATGTAGTAATTCAACAAGAATACTTAAGTTAAAATCACCATCTCCAAATCCAAAACAGGGAATCTTGTTGTCCTCATCAAATGCTGATAGTGTACTCCCAATAATTGAAATCGCTTGCTCGTATGGGTTTTGTCCACTGCCAAGGTAATGTAAACTTTTTCTGTTGAAGGATCTTGTACCTGAATATTAGATAAAGTTAAGTATACTGCACGATCATGGGGCAATTCACTCCAAGCATTAAGATGAGAATAAACCTGTCCATTCATTGCTCTTTGTGAAATCAATGCCAACAATGAGGTTAGAAGATTCTAGGCCAGCTTGTGCAAGAGCAGCTGTAACCTGTAGTCAGTAGTTCCCATATTTATGAAAGACTCAAATTGCATAACGTTCGGACACTGCTAGCCAAACATTTGTATCATAAACAAAGCAAGTGTGGCAAGTAAGCCTGCTAAGCAGCCAGAAATAAGCAGGAGAGAGAAAATAAGGAAAATCTATTTTGACAAGTTTCATAATTGATCAGATGATGCCACGACCTGTATTCCTTGAGTTCAAAGTTCTACAGCCAATTCTTTGCCAAAAGTTGGAAATTTTCCTTGTTCAGCTTAACCTCAATGTTCTTTGGTGATCATCCAACATTTTATCATTGACAGCAGAATTCAATCAGAAGAAGGTATTATTTTGATGGCAATCAAATTTGTTTGAACATGTTCTTCAAGAATTTTCCTTAAAATAAAGATTATTCATAAAAGATTTGGTTGTCATCGACCATATTAATCTGGTTGTACTTGAAATGATGGTAACGAGCACTCTGATTATGCTTGCAACAGTCGGCTTAAATCTCCTCAAAGAATCTTGAAAAGAATGTTTTTGACTTCTGGAATTGTTTCTCAAACATTTAATGTCGCCAACAGTCCAACCAGATGAATTCACCACACATTCTGGATTGCACTTTAAAGACAACACGATGAGATGTTTTGGACAGCACGCGTATCTTATATTTACACATCGTTGACGTTTTAGTTACCGATGGAAGTTGTCATGTCAATTCAAAGAAAGTTTTCTTGCTTGTCCTACATGCCCCAAGTGTTTTATATCGCAGAAGTCAATCAAATGGAAAAGACCACATGAAAATAGATCATATGTATTCTCCAACCTGATCCAAGCTCTGGTAATTATCAGCTATTCTCGAGTACTTCCTCTCCAACCTCCTCTGAGGCTGTGGCCTATCTGGTTCATAACCATAAGAAGAAACCGGTGGTTGAGCGTATGGATTTTGAGGCGTATAATGGGAGTGCTGTTGGTCAGATGGGTATGGATATGGTGATGCTTCCTGATACCCGTATTGATTCCAAGAGGAAGATGAATTTGCAGACCTACTGAATGAATAATCGCTCCCACTCGATCCTTTTGAGCTCTTACCTCCCATCAGCTACAAGATTCTTCAAGTCTCAATTCTTTCCTTTTCTATCTCAATTGGGCACCTATTTCACTATCTCCACCTGCAAAATTATCATAAACCATTAATCTCCAAGAAAAGATTATTCCCAGTTCTTCCGCTATCGATGCAATACCTGAAACAATGCAAAAAATAAAGACTTGGGCAACCTAAAGGTTGATCTTTGGAGGCTAAAACTACTGGGTTTTATAGATTACTGAAGTCTTCAATTGAGATTGACATAAATTGAAACGAAGTTTCTGAATTATGACGGCGATGTGAAACATAGACCAAGAAAATTAAATGGCGGCGAAGGATATGACTAGTTCAACAGTTGCCGTAGCTGAATATGCATAATTGGCAGTTACATGTAAATCTTCAAGCGAAACACCCAAACCTCAAAACAGGGACACAAAGTTTGGAAGCCAACTGGGCTATATGAGAGACGAACACGCAAGTGATGAACTTGTGAAGTCTTTCTAATAAAGCTAAAGAAATCTAGAACGTAAAGTCACGAGCAAGCAAAACCAGACTGTAATATTTCCTAGTCAACTCCTAATTGGCTCCGTACTCTATCAAGTTTCACATACTTTTCTAACCAAAAAATGTAAAACTACTTGATGCGGGTCACCTTTACAATTGACTATACCATGCAATAATTGTCTGGATTCTGGAATCCTTCAAACGCAAATGTTATATCTTGGAAAATGGCATCCTATTGCCGTTGTCATCCCTTCGTTCTATAATTCCGGGGTCGTGGTCTTCATTGGTTATTTTAGTCCTGTAATGATATTATGTCTCTATACTATTTTAAACATGGGTTTGGTATTGACTTGCAGAAAATTGAATGGAGATGTGTGACCGGTGGAATTACTGTTTGCAGAGAGTAGATAACGTGAAACAAGGTTTCGGAATATTTTGTGAATGGCTTATTGGCTTTTAAGATTCCTTTTCATAGAGTGGAAGTGATCATATCTGGGGAAAGTTTTTCTAACAGATAGAGATAGAAATACAGACAGCTCAACCCTGGGAAGTTATCGAAAAGTAAGAAGTGGAGTCACATCATAACTTAAGGACCACGGGTTCTAATAATCAACACCAAACGTTCAGACGATAAAGACAGAGAAGCAGCAAATGTCCTTAATCGGTTAATCCACGTCATGTGCCAGTTCTGCCGCAATTTCCTGACGTTTAGGTATTTCAAAGAGTGGACTGACTTGTAAACTTTTCCAAAACTGATAGTACTTTCAACGTAATTGTGGAGCTAATTCTTGCTTTTACTTTTAAAAAGGATTGTATGAATTATGCTTTTTGTGCAATTAAATCCTTTAATAAACTTTAAAATTATGAAGAAGCTTATTATGTTTCAAAAAATTTACAAAGAATTATGTGTTTGTATGAAGTGGTTTCCAGTTTTAAAGTTTACGATCTGTTCGATTTTACTTTAAATTTTATTAATTTATTTATTTTAGCTTCTTCTATTTTTTATAAATTTTTATACTTGACTTTCATTTTTATCATAATCTAATTTATAATAAAAATAATTATATTATTTAATTAAAATTATGAATAATACATTTTAAAATTTTTAGTTATTTGTTAATTTTTATAATCAATATAGAATTTAATATTTCAAATTCAATAACTATTTAATAAATGTTTTTATTAAATTTCAATATTTTAAAATATTTATTTTGCAAAATAATTTTAAATATTTGATAAACAAAAACTTTAATAATTAAAATATATTAAAATATTTTTTACAAAAATTTTACCATTTTCCTCGTAGGGCATACGGGGATAACATATACTAAAGGTATGTAGCATTTTTAGACCATATGAATCGAAAAAGGCTACTATTGTTAGACCATATGAATAGGAAAAGGCTCTTTCTCGCTATGACTCCTACGCTTGTGAAATATTTCATCGGTAAGTCTCAAGGGAATTGCGTTGTAGGTTTCTATATTGGTTTATAGAACAGAATTCCATAAGAGATTAAAGATAAACAAAAATTGATTGTAGCTTATAAGTCAAATATGATAGTCGGGATACAAGCTTTTCTCCTCTATTTGGGCGTCAATTCTCAAGGCCAGCTTTTTAGAAATCTAAATTGACCAATCTTTCCCCGTTTAACTGAGACCTCATGCAAGATCTAGAGTTCAAGACTTTCTAATATATAGGATTCTCTTGAAGAGACAAGTGTAGAGAATACTTATCTTTCTGTATGACTGTAGCTACATTATTTAATAATCAAATTTTTCAGAGAAGAAGGACTTAGAAAGAAGTCATAGGATACAAAATATACAATATTTTTATTTATTTTCCCGATGATCTACAACTAAAAAGAAACCTTGCTTTTATAGACGAAGTAAGGGAAATAAGGACAAAAACTTTGAGGAAAGATTCTCACGGAGTACAATAATTGAAACTGGAAGACAAAAGTACATATCAAAAGTGAGAATTATTGAAAACACTAGGTCCCAATAATATTCTTAGAAGATAAGAAGGAATATATCAACAGGGAGGTGTAGGAAGAGATCGAGGTCCACCACTGTCAACTGAATCAAACATGTCATCATTTATTTTTTCTAGCTCTTTAAGGAAATAGGCTATTTCCTTTTCAATCTAAACTAAAGACCTTAGGACTTGGGCATCTTGAAAATGTTCAGGGAGTGTAGGCTCTCGAGCTGTGGAGCTTTGTCTAATTTCAAAACATTACTTGGGCTTAAAGCCAGGTGGACATGGTAGTTCTCCTGCCATAATGTTAAATTTCATGTAAGCAAATTGGTCAATAAAAGACCAGTATACAACAGTTGGAGAAATGGGCTCTTGAAGAGCAAAGTCACCTAGGTATGGGCCCAAAGATGTATACGTAGTTGGCTTGGTAGTTTTTGGATGATGATTTAGGTGAACTAAGAAATGATATAAATCATGTAGTAAGTTTTTCTAATGTGTTTGCCAGTTAATGGAAGTTCGCCAAAGTTGGAAATGATTAATGGTGCAAATATATCTAGTCCCAGTAAAGCTATATAAGCAGTGGATGATGAAGATAGATTGAGCTTTTTGATGAAACAAAGGAATATCCTATAGTTGATATATGTTGAGGATATGGGTACGCTGAATGCGCCATTTAGGTAAAGGTTGGAACCATTCAAGGAATGTCTATAAGGTAGAACTAGCATTAATTGGATTGGCAAAATACTCGTACATGTGCAAAGGAGAGAGAGAAATGGGGCATGCATATTGGGCATATAAAGCCTATAGGTGCCATAGTGTTGGCTCAGAAAGGGAGTCATAAAGATGATAAAGTATTCAGTAAGGTGTGGGTGTGGTGAAATATTTAGAGTTGTGAGAATAAGATGGAGGTAATAAACAAACTTTTCCTAAAGAGAGCAACAATGTCATCTAATTCGGTTAGAGGAGTTCTGGTAGTAAGAGGGAAAGATTTTTGAATCCTAGAATCCCGGGGAACCCCACTATGAAATGGACTAGAGGAATTCGATTTTTAAAAATGGGAGAGAGCAATTAGAATGGTTTCCTTAGTCACGATAGAAAAATTGCAAGGATGTTGTGATGATCTTTGATATGGTAGATAGTGAATTTATAGCATGAAAATCAATCTTTCCAAAAAAGTAATTGGCTATCATCTTTGAAAAAGATGTGTTGTCCATTTCAATTAGAAAATGATAAAGGCTAATGTGGAAATTGAATTTTTTGATGCCCTTTTTTAGCACCAAGATTTCCTTACAGATGGTGTGGTAGTGTTTTCCTTATTCTTTGAACTGGTCACTAGCATGACCAGAGTAATGTCTTTTCCCATTAATCTCTTCTATCAAAATGGCACCTCAATAATGGTCACTAGCATCTGGAAGATGCATTATACTTTGTGAGGAATCTTTAAAGGGGGTAGATTCTGACTTTCTTGTTTTAAATGCTGGACAACTCTAGTTTGTTCTTTAGTCCACGATAGTAGATTCTTTCTAAGCAATTTGGATAAAGGAGTTATGTAATCAGCCATATTGGAGATGAAATCTTGGATGTAGTTTACAATTCCAAGGAATTGTTGAATTTGCTTTGTGGTGATATTTTCATCATGAAAATATAGTAGCTCATTAGCTATATATGGATTACGCTAGTAAAAGCTATTATAGAAATTCATACCTAAAAACTCTATTTGGGTTGTCCCAATATGACTTTTCTTGGCTGAAAGCATGATTCTATATTATTTTTTAAGATCCAAACATGATTAGAGTAGAGCCTTATGATCTTCATGGATTTTAGAGTATAAGAGAATTTCATCAATGTAGACTAAGGTACTAGAAAGAATGAACTCATAAATTTTTGTCATGGCTATTTTGAATAATAATGGAGCAACCTTGAGTCCAATTGACATTACTGTCCATTGATATTGGGCATTAGGAATGTAGAAAGCAATCTTGTATCTCTTGTGTAAATCTATACCTAATTGCCAAAATCCTGATTTTAAATCAAATTTTGAAAAAATTGTTGTCTCTTTATGAAATAGGGCTTGCGTATTAATCTTGGGTAGTGGGAATTTGTCATCCTGAAGGAATGCATTTAGAGTTTTATAATTGATTACCAACCTTTTTTTCCTCTCTTTTATTCGGCTTTCTTGTTTATATAGAAAGCTTGACATGTCCAGAATAATTTCGTGGTCTTAATTAATCCTTGTTGGAGTATAATAGCACATTCTTCTTATGCTATCTTCAAATTATAAGGATTCATGCCAGGGTGAGTAGCCTTGGTAGGAATGATGTCTTCATTCTGCTTGAATGGTAGATGAATGAAAAATTGTAGATTTTTTCAAAGAAGATTGGGGTGTGAGAACTGTGCTCTAAAAATTGATCCCTTAGTTTCTCATAGGAAGGAGGTACTTGGGTAAGTTCAAACACATTTAGTATATCTATGTAACCACTAACTTAGCTCGACCTTTAATCCCTTTGGGTAGGATTTACAATGGAGAGGCTTTACAATAGACATCCATACCAATTAGGATATTTAGGTCAGGTAGATGACTGCCAAGAACTTTAGTCTATATAACACAATTAGGCAAAAATCTTATCCATATTTTCCTTTAAGTGATAACCCAATTTTGAAAGAATTTTCATTAGCGGTAGTGAAATATTTGTCATGGAATATCTAGTCTTTAGGAGGTATGATGTTGATCTTCATAATAAGGACGAGGAATAATGATGTGTGTTGAATCTATCTTCAGACATTTTTATTGTAGCATGTATGAGTAATCATCCTCGGTAGCTTCATCAATTAGGTCATTGGAGGATTAAAACTCATCATTATAAGAGTTGATTGGAATAGCAAACTTTGTTGCCCCATCTTAATTAGATTGTTCTTTAATGAAGTCATTAATGTTATCATTGTCATGGATAGGCTTCAATAGACTCCAACAATTTCAAATCTCTTTTGTTTTTGTTAGGACATTAAAGAGCATAATGTCCTGGTTTGCCACAAATAAAACATTGATCTACCTTTTTTGCTTATGAAGCTCTTCTTTTAAAGAAACTGACGAATCAATGTCGTTTTCTCCCTTTGAATGGCTTATGATAACTTTTAGGGTGACATTTAGGAAACTTTCTGTAGGAGAATGTCTTGTGATGATACTTCGTTTTGGTATGACATTCATAGTCTTTTTTCTCGTTACACTTGATCTTCAGATAAGGCTTTTTACAAGCCTTTTTTAGAAAAGGACCACTTTTGATCATTTTCTTGAAAAAGCCTGTTGATCACATAGTTTATCAAGAGAAGCTAAGGCAAACTGATAGATTTTTACAAAAGATATTTCTTTCATATCTCTTCTTAGAGCTACAATAGTTCTTTAGAGTTCAGGTTGCAATTCTTCTAAAAGAGATGAGATGAGGGTATAACTGAGATTGACATCATTAAAACCATTGAGCAGCTAATATCTTTTTGTTATATGTTGAAAATGTATTTGTAAATCTCTTCTGCCTAATGAACAACAATTCATTTCAAAGTATTATTGCCCTATTTGTTTGTCAATATGCTAGAAATCTCTAATGAATTCTTTATGGATGACTCCAAGAAGAATTCCTGCAGAAGTGATATGAATATACTGAAGTCTAGAATAGTCATCTAGACCATTCTCATAAAGTACTAATAAAATGAGAAGTAAATTCAGACAAAATATCTCGTAAGAGATTATTTGGATGAGTCATTTGTAAATCAATCAAAGCTCCAAATTCATGGAGACTTTCTCTCCATTTTTTGGGTGAAAGATTGTTAAAAGTAAATCAAAGTCCTAAGTAGGTTTGGTTGGTGATATTGGTACTGATGGTGGTAAGGGTCTGAATGGTTCAGTTCCTATACATTCAACTTCATTGATATCTAGTTCAACTTCAGTTGGTTCAGGTATAATCATCATGATTTGAGCTAATTAATATAAATTAGCAAATTTCTCTTTTGAAGATTGTTCAGACATGTCAAAGGATTGGTCAGATATGTCAGAATGCTTAGGTGTGTATTCTCCAAATTTTTCTGGAATGAGCACTGGTGCAAGAGTTACAACAAACTCTTATTGAGTAGCTTTATCTTTTCCAGCAGATGGAGAATATAAGGTTTTTGGTGGTGAAAAAGGTGGAGTTTTAATCTAAAATGTTTTTGTCCGTGGATTAACAGGTTTGAAATATGAAGGTAATGGATTGTGAATTTTGTCAGTTTTGGGCTTCGTAGGTTTGGTAGGCTTGAGTTTGGTAGTAGGATAAATATATTGCCTAATTGCGAGATAGTTCATCTTGAACACTTTCTTATAATCAACGACTTCAGGATAGGTTAGGGATGAATTTATGGGTTGTATAACTAGAAAAGACATAAAATAAGCTCCATAAATAATCTTAGACTATTATTGTGTTTACATGTCAGCTTTCATTATTTGAAGTACTTCTTTCACTTTTTGAAGTTCTTATTTTTTGTTTGTGAAAACAGGTACAAAATACTGTGTTTCAATATATCACTTGAGATAAGCATTAAGCTGAGTCATCTGATCTTTCAAAGATATGTATAGTTTTTATATATAAGAGGAGACTGTTTCTACCCTTTTTTAAGTAGTTTGAGTCTATTGATTAAGTCCATCAAGCTTTGTATCTATATGGAAAAGAACTTGGTTTAGACCATAATATTATCAGTGTGCTAGTTGAGTACTTCATCTGTAGGATTGGAAACAAGGGCATCATGAGAGGTGATTCCTGTAGAATGAATACAAGGGTTGGAGGTAACTCTTTGTGCATCATTTATGTGAATCTTCAATGGAGGAAATTCATCATCTTATGGTCTCATCATCATACAAGGAAATTCATCATCATATGGTCTCATCATCATACCATATGGGCAACCCCTAGTCAGAGGACATACGGGGATAACGAAAACCAAAGATAAGTGGCGTTGTTAATAAAATATTTATTAATAAATAGTAAATATTTTAATTAATTAATTAATTTTTATATTTTATTTAATAATTTAATATTATCAGTAATAAAGTATAATTAGATTGATATTAATAATTAAATAAGTTTTTTGCTTTAAAATAAAAACTAAAAACAATTTAAAAAATCACAGACGGTGGTATATGAAACATAACAAGTTTCTTCCATCATGATCAAATGGCGGAGAGGCTCACGCTGACGCATGCCGAATGTGAGATCCCCAACGTCATTCACTGTGAGAAATTGCATGGAATCTTACTTGAACATTAAATTCCTATTTTGTCTTAAAAACTCCTTGTCACGAATTCTAGATCAAAGACTTTTCAATCTCTTTCAAGGTCAGGAAGAATAAAGATATAATTACTTTATACTATTATTTTATAAGTATTCTTATTATAAAATATTTTCTAAACCTATAATAACAAGATTCTAGCTGTAAATTATATAATAAAACTTTAAATTTATTTATTAATCAGATCTTTTTTTAGTAATAAAATATTTTCTTATACTAGATGTAGAATTCAATAGTATCCAATTTTGGTTAGCAATTTAACAAAAACAAAATTCAGTGGGGAAGAACTTGAGCAATTGCAAGGAAACAAAGGAACTGTGCAATAAAGTTAGCGTAATTGAGTCAGTTGACTTGTGTTGCTTCGTCCAAACGGTGGAAGTTGCCAACTCATCCACTTGGCCTAGTCCAAGGAATTAAAAGTCTATGTTCCCAAAGTTGATAATGTCTAAAATTAAAATTAAAATTAAAATAATTATCCAAGTCTTTTATATTTCTTAACAGATATGCTCAAATCATTTGTTCCTATTATTTTATGCCTAATCTAATTTATGCGTATCCATCCATTTAATTTCTACGGATCTTATTTATTAGATGAATGAATGCTCGTACAATAGAATAAGCACGGAGGAACAAGGATTTGTCCATTACAGATTTAACATACTAGGCACAAGGTAGTTGTCACGTCATTGACACTTTGAAATAGGGTTGGAGGATATTCTAACCCCGTATTACTTAATTTTATTTACATATTTACGTTGATCTTATATAAATATATGGATGAAATTTAATCTATCGGTTTTGAAACATTCAAGGCCCATTCCCTAGTTTAGCTTGTCGGATGTAGAAGTCCAATCCAGTCAAGAATAAGGATGCTCCCTAACTATTGGAGTTCTGTCAAAATCTTGTTGGGCTTGTATCGTGTTAGTTGATGTTCCATCAAAAACTTTTCAGTCGCTTATAGGCTTCTTCCTTATTTCCTTGCTTTCAAACAGAAACGTACAACTAGAAACACAGACTGAGCCAGAGACTGGTTGGTAAATAGTTTACGTCTTTGTTCAGATTTTTGTTGATGATCTCTATTTTTATTTGGTTTCTCCAAAACCCAAAAATCTCAATCCCATAAAGTTTAAGTTGAAATCTTTTCGTCTTCAAAGTTCCATTCTTTGGTTCCTCCAAACTTTGCCGTTTTTTGCAAGTCATCGCAAAGCTGTTGTCTTGTTCCCGATTGCCGTCGCTTCTCCAATACGATATGATCTAACCAAGTTGTTTCTGTTCTTATTGTTGCTGTTGTTGACCGGCTTGTGTTCCATTGACCGACCATTGTAATATTCGTTTGTTTCTTCCCACATGTCGGAAGCCGCCGGTGGCGAGGACGTGGTGCTGAGCGACCTAGAGGGAGAGGATCCCATTCCTATCGAAAGCACCGAAGGTGTCTCCGTCGAGAAGTTTCGCGAGCTAGTCGCCGAGCTTGATCGCGAGCGAGCTTTGCGCGAAGCGGCCGAGAGCTCGAAATCGGAGCTCCAAGTCTCGTTCAGTAGGTTAAAGGCTTTGGCTCACGACGCAATTAAGAAGAGAGACGAGTTCACGAGGCAACGGGACGAAGCTTTGAGAGAAAAGGAAGAGGCTTTGAGAGCTAGAGATAGGGCTTCTGTTGAATTGAGCGAGATTAGTAAGTTGAAGAATGAAATTTCGAGGCAGCTTGATGAGACGGTTAAGGGTAGGGAATGGTTGGAAATTGAAATTGAGAATTCGAGGCATATGCTTATGAGTGGAATCGAGAAAATTTCCGGGAAAGTTAGTATCTTCAAAAATTTTGCAGCTAATGGATTACCCAGGTCGCACAAATATAATGGATTGCAAGCAATTGCTTACGGGGTTATTAGGAGGACGAATGAGATTGTTGAGGAGCTTGTGAAACAGATTGATGTAAGGAACAAGTCTAGGAATGAAGCTAGAGAGCAGATGGAGCAGAGGAATTATGAGATTGCTATTGAGGTTTCGCAGCTCGAAGCTACGATTAGTGGGTTAAGAGATGAGGTTGCGAAGAAAGCTTCTTTGGTTGAGAAGTTGGAGAAAGTTATGGTGGAGAAGGAGGGGAAGGTGAATGAGATTGAGAATGATTTGTTGGAGAAGTCTAGTCTGGTTGAGAAGGAAACTTTAGAGTTGAGAGGATTGGTTGATGAGTATGCTGTCAAGTTGAGAAATTTGGAGTCGAATATTGAGTTGCAAAGGCCGTTGTTGGTTGATCAGTTGAATTTGGTGGCAAAAATTCATGATCATCTCTTTGACGTGATTAAGATAATTGATGCTAATCATTCTGATTCAGAGTTGTCAGAATCCCTTTTCCTACCGCAGCAAATGGACATGGAGGAGAATATCCGCGCTTCTTTGGCAGGGATGGAATCAATATACGAGTTGACTAGAGTTGTTGTTGAAAAAACAGGGCATTTAATGGAGGAAAAGAGTAATGAAGTGAGAGCTTTGAATGAAACAGTGACTCTATTGGTTAAGGAGAAAGAGCATATCAACTCATTACTTAGAGGGGCTTTATCTCAGAATATTTTATTTGATGAATATTCAAAACCAAATGAATTTATTCAAGCTGCAGAGAATGGTTTGAGGGAGTCTGGAATAGATTTCAAATTCGGTAAGATCATTGGAGATAGTAAGGTTTCAACTGATCGGGGCTCTTTGGACAAGGAGGAGGATGAAATATACACTTTGGTTAGTCTCAAGTTTCATCTTTGATATACCTTCAAGTCGTGTTTGTTTAAAAATCCTTATTACTCATGCAATCCATATTGATCATAGGCCGGTGCTTTGGAGAATATCGTCAAGGAATCTCAGCTTGAGATCATTGAGCTCCGGCATTCTGTGGAGGAATTAAGGTACTTTGAGCTTCCTTAAGGTTATCATAGAGTGAGGGCACTATGTGTTCTCAACTTACAGTGCAGTCTTCTGGCTTACCCACTTTACTGTATTAAGGGCAGAGTCGAGGTTACTTAAAGAACACGTGGAGAGTCAAGCCAAGGAGCTAAACCATAGAAAGCTCATGATGGAAGAACTTGAAGAGAAAGAAAGGGTGGCAAATGAAAGTGTAAGTCAACATTATCTTGCATGCTGCTTTTACCATTGGAACTTGTGTGGGAATCAGTTTTCTGCATTGATTAACTCTCGAGACCCATGAGTACGTCAAAAATTATCTTGGCCTTATATTCATGTTGCTTCTGTGAAATTGCAGATTGAAGGGCTGATGATGGATATTGCTGCTGCTGAAGAAGAAATTTCAAGGTGGAAAATAGCAGCAGAGCAAGAAGCTGCTGCAGGCAGAGCGGTTGAAGAAGAGTTTGTGGCTCAGGTATGCACTCTAGGTTAGCCGTAAGCAATATGTTATAACCTCAAACTCCCAGAGCCATGAAGTTCCAAGCCAAAGGCCGATTCCACACTCTACTACCTTTCTGTCCTCCCTACGTAACCACCTGCCCTGCTAATCAGTCCCCTCTCTCGTAACAACTTCCTCGTGCATAACAGAATCCCTCCCTTCATTGCTGCCACGTGCCCCTCTATTTCTCCTGGTATACACCCTCCACCCTCTTGTACCCTATTGGATTGGTCCAACAGCTGACCCATTTGGTTAGATCATGATATAGTGATGATGCCCTGTTAATGCCACTGTTTGACATATAAGAAAAGACTAGGAAGCTAATCAACCTTTTCTGGCAATGCAGTTGTCTACCGTTAAGCGGGAACTTGAAGAGGCTAGACAAGCCTTGTTAGAATCAGAGAAGAAGCTTAAATTCAAAGAAGAAACAGCAGCAGCTGCAATGGCAGCCAGAGAGGCTGCAGAGAAGTCGTTGAGCTTAGCCGACGTAAGAGCATCTAGGTTCAGGGATAGGTTAGAAGAACTCAGTAATCAGCTTGAAGAGTTTGAAACCCGAGAAGACTCACGCAAGACCAGATATGCTTGCTGGCCCTGGCAATGGCTTGGAATAGACTTTGTTGGCATGAATAAACATGAAACACAGCCGCAGAATTCCAATGAGATGGAACTTTCTGAACCTCTTCTATGATTATACGCTTCCTTCTTTCTTCACCTTTATACTGTAAATTTTGAATGTCAACAGTAAAGAAATGGTTTCTTGTTACAAATGGTGGTGTCTTTACAGTTACTCATTTGTGGTCCTTTCAACAGAATGGCAGACATAAATACTTTATCCTGATTCTTCTGGACTTGGTCTTCGATACTATGGTTCTTAATTCTGTTTCCATGTGAATCCGCAACACAATAGTTCATCGACAATCTGTAGCTGTGCTGAATACAGCATCATGAGCAACGTGCGGTCATCAAAATTGAGAGTTATTTGGCCCATTCTGCCTCTCTACCTGGGAATAGTGAGGGCAACAAAACAGGAAATATCTCATTAAGAATTGTTTTTGATGCAATTCGGAGGAATCAATAAAAAAGGCAAATCATTTATGATACATCAGATTTGGATCGGTTATTGATATAGTGAATAGATCTACTATTTTTTGATCTTTCTTCCAAAATTGTGGTGTAACATGTACCCATCCTCATTCCGATCATGGAATTGATGAAATAAATCAAAAAATATATTTTTGTTCAAGAAAAAAAAGAAAAAAAATCTTATTGGAATTGTTCATATCCAGTTCATCCTTTAGAATTATATCACATCCTGGATATGATGAAATAGGATGAATTGAGACAGTATTTTGTAAATACGTAATTGTTTTGAATATATTAACTATTTCTTGACTGTCCTTGAGCCGTAGGTCTTGACACAAAGTTTGAATTCTAGCGCTTCTAGAGTGGTATCAAACTGATGGCTTGGATCCCCTAGAAGAGGGCCTTCTTTGCCTTCCACCTAAGTTGCGCCGGAAAGGCCTAAAGCCAATCTTAGGGAACAATGAAGCTTCATAAGGTTTTTCTGTCTAGATGCAGATAGTAGATATCTTTACAGACATGTCTATTTCACCGAGCCTCTCTCTGTGACATTGCTCAGATCGTTATGTCTTTTGTGAGGGTCGAAACTTACCAGACAAGGAATTTCGCTACCTTAAGACCGTTATAGATATGGTTGCCATTCGCTAGGCTTCAATCATCGGCTCTCCTGTCATCAGATTACCACCTTCCTTGACCTTCCGGCACTGGGAAATCATTAGGCCCCATACATGGTCTTACAACTTTGTGAATACCTGTGTTTTTGGTAAACAGCTATCTGGACCTAGTCACTACAACCCACTTTGTGAGGAGGCACCCCTTCCCTCAAAATTCAAGGACTATTTTGCGGAGTTCTTTAGAGAGAGTTGTCTCACACTCCTAAGTATTCTCTACCTACCCACCTGTGTCAGTTTTCGGTACAAGTAACCTTTTGTTGAAGGTCGTTTGAGCTTTTTCTAAGAGTATGACATAGGTTGCTTCAGAGCCATAGACACAAGGTACTTATTCGATCGAATAAGTACATTAGGTCTAATAGAATTATTTTGTTGTATCCAGATTAATATCAATCCAACCCATTTTATGAACAAAATGTGACCAATTAACCAACCAACTAACAAAACTACTTGTTACAAATAACATCTTGTTGTTGTATTGAAACATTTAAATGTTGACTAATCTGACTAACATGGAACTTAGTAAAATCAAACGGTTGAATAATTGAAAAATGAGATCATTCAGGAATACACATTAAATGCTAAGATTATGCATTGAATTTCTAGGAGTAGATCCATAATCAAAAAAGTATTTGTGAAACAAAAAATACAGCAAAGTTAGGATAATTATTGTATGGGTTCTACCTAATGCTAGATGCAGAGGCGCCTAATAGATCGATATAAACATCATGAGCCCCGTAATAAATCCTGTTGTTGCTGATACCATCTTCTCCTTTTTCTATAAACCGAGCTCAAAGAAGGAATAGATAAGAGGGCCACATGAAGAATGTGGCTAGAAATCCATAACAAAGTCCAACCGCAACAACTAAATTGATTATCTTTAAGTATAAGGATACTAGATTACCTGATATAAAAGGTTTCAAAAGCATCACAAACCTCCCTTCTATTTTTTCTATTGGAAATTTTGGATATAAGCACCCTTGGAGAGCGTGATACAACGGAGAGATGTATGCTGCATTTAAGAAGGATGAATCACTCCCGAAAAGGAATCTATTGATTCTCTCCCAATTGGATCGATAGTAGGTACGATGATTTATTTCATAGGTTAAGTCTCTAGTTCAAGTCCAGGATGACCCAGTTGCACCAAAGAAAAAAATAGAAGAAGCATCGACTCTTTCATACATGCTTCACTTGGCTCAGGGGCATATAGACGAGGTGAGAAAGCCTTGCTGTTGCAATTGAATCGTTGCGATTACGAGTTACATGTCTAATTTTCCGGGGGTAATGATAGTATCAATAGAATGAGATTGTTTTGTTGTTTCATGATTAATAATATATTTATTAATTTATTAAAATTTTCTTATATAATATACTAATAAATAAGATTATCAATTTTGTTTTTATCTTTATTTTTACATATAATTAGTAATTGATTTGATTGATTACTGTTATTAAATATTAATAAATAAAATTGCAAAATTTTTTATTATTTTATTAAATTATCATATTTTACATATTATTACTTATATCAACAAGTAAAAATAAATATTTAATATCAACTCATTTTATATATACCGGAAACACTATCTCCTTTCACTTGCTACGATCATAGATGTGGGTACCAGGGCCGGCCCTGGGGATGGGCGAGCAGGGCGCCCGCCCAGGGCCCTCAATGAGAGGGGGCCCCAAGCCCCCTCTCTAAATTAAAATTTCTGGGCTAAAAAAATTTATTTTGGCCCAAAAAAATTTTTTTTATAAGAAGGGGCCAATTTTTTTAAAAAAATTTTAATTTTGCCCAGGGCCCTCTATGAGACTCTAAACTAAAATTTCTTGGCCAATTTCTTTTTTTATAAGACTGGGCCTATTTTTTAAAAAAATTTTAATTTTGCCCAGGGCCCATAAAAGTATAGGACCGGCCCTGGTGGGTACCATATTGTACTGGTCAAAGAATAGTACAGTAGCCACTCATTTTGTACCGTTAGCCGGTACCAGTTGATATCAAAATATCAACGAAATTTCAGGACTAAAATTTAACTTTTAAAAAATGTTGGACTAAAATGTAAATAAAAAAACAAATATTTATCCCACCTATAATCATATCAATCTTTTGGCAGATTGAGTTTATGATGAATCGAATTTGATAAATGAGAATGACTTGAATGATAATCTTGGATAAAAAAGTATTGACATATCATTTGGTATAATGAATTTGAATAGCGGTGATAATGAGTCTCCTCTCAGTAATGAAGATTTTGTACCTATTGAATTAGAATGATGGTGATGATAAGTCTCCTCTCAATAATGAAGATTTTGTACCAAATGAGAATTATGGTCGATGTTATTTAAGCATGTATTCGATTGAATAAAGTTCTAATTTTTATTTCTCCTCTTTTTTTAATTTCACTTATATTTGATGTATATGTTACATTATATATATCTATATATGCATTATGCAATATAAATATAATTGTAAATGTTTTTGTTCCAAGTTTCACTTCTAGTTGCTTGTTTTCTCGACATGAATTTTTATTGTAAATTGTAATTGTTAGAGAATTATGAATATTATTATTCTTTTTATTCGATGTTTTAATGTAATTATTATTTATTATCTAATAAAATTATAACATTTTAAATACTTTGTGTTATCCTTAATTTTATATTTGTATAATGATTAAATGATTTTTTTTCATATTAATAGTTATTATTTATATATGAAATATGTGAAATAATATTAATAAAAATAAAAATATTGTTATTATTTTAAATTTCAATTATTATGATTTTTGGAGATATGATTGACGTAAAATTATAAGCTATATATTGAGGGACTATTTTACAATTTAAAAAAATTAAAGACTACTTTTTAAATTTAAAAAATTACTCGAAATAATACCTAATATTAACCGACATTAGTAAATTACTATATTAGAACAAAATCCAATGCTAATATGACATTCATAACAGTATCTTCGACTCTAATGCTGCTCGTTAGTATTTGGCTTGAGATCCTCTGTCCCCATTTTGGTGTAGCTACTCTGTCTCATTCAATCCAAGCCATCCATTTGTATGGGTCCCATATAAATAAATGGCTTGAATCAAGTGAGACAGAATAGGTACACAAAAATGGGTACAGATCTTAATATTTGGATCGTTTCAACTTAGTACCTGTGTGAATGCGGAACTTAACTAGGCTTCCTCAACCCAAGAAACATTTGTCGCAGGTGGTGCGACCCGTAATCAACTTACCTATTTGTAAGAAGGCAATTTGTTATATAAGAATATCTATTTGTTCGTCAAAAGTCAAAGTGGTCTAGATCCAATTCCGAGTATTTACCTTTTGAATTGAGCGGTATATAATTAGGTTTGTAAACGAGCCTCATCCGTAGCGACTGCCGGTGGGCTTCTCTGGGATAGTGACGGTAATTAGAAGGGCGGTTTTTCCCAAAATCTTGGCTGGTGCACTCCATTCGCTGCGGAGCTCTGGGATGTCTATATCGGGTTGACTTTGGCGTGAACTTTGGGGTACCGACGGATCGAGTTTGAAGTGGATTCCCCCACGGTGATCGATGTTCTCTCTTTCCCGGACAACAGGGCCAGATCTCTCAACTCTCTAGTTCGAGGCATTAACGAGCTATTCACTAGAAACTGGACTGTTGTTCATCGGCATGTCTATCGAGAGAGCAACAGATGCGCCGACTGACTTGCCAATTATGCGAGACATTTTGCAGTCGGGGTCACTTATTTTGATACAACACCTATTGGGTGCCACATGATACTTTTACAGGATTTATCGAAACATGTCTCTCCTGGGCTGTGTAATTTCAGTTTTTTTTTCCTTAAAAAAAAAGGAAGTTTCCAATATATAAATAATTAATATGCTTGCGCATTGCATTGAAACATACATTGACTGGGTTTCCGCTACAACGAATAGCTTAAATCAACGGTTATGACAGCTTAATGGTAGCTAATAAGTAATTATGAGGTTAATGGGTTACCGGTAAATGGACCAGCCTGAGATTCTTTTTATTTGGTGGAGCCTGATCATATTTTATTTTCAATAATTGATCGCTAAAGTCATACATACATCATTGTAGGTTGCAGTAATTTAAGACTGGTGTGACAATAGAGGTTTTGTTGGCTTGTGGTAAATACTCGTCTTGTTACAGGTTTATGATAACAATGGAAGGACTTGACGTTTGGACAGATATGCGGTAAGGATATGCTTGCATGCTCTTCCACTTCAAACGTCTTTATATTGGTTACGAAAGTTGAACTTTTACGTTGGTATTCTAAGTGAAAATGGTAGCTGAAGCCATTGAACTTGTCAAAAAAGAGCTTCCTCTTGATCTGGAAACAGTGATTTTGCCTGAAGATAGCGTGATTGGCCTTGTTCTTGTAGACATCATTAATGGCTTTTGCACTGTTGGAGCTGGAAATTTGGTATTTAACTTGTTCTCAATCTTTTAACTATTCTTAATATCATCTTTCACAAGCCTAAATAGCTTTCTTTCCTTCTCTGTTGAATATGATCATAAGAATCAGTACTCTGCAGAGCTCGAGTTCCTTCTTTTAGCTTCACTCATCTTTTTATGATAGTTAAGAATTTGCATATGTTGAGTGTAATTATTTGTTTTTCCAGGCTCCAAGAGAGCCAGATAGGCAGATTACGGGAATGATTAACGAATCAGCAAGGCTTGCCAAGCAGTTCTGTGAGAAGGGGTGGCCTATAATGGCGTTTCTTGACTCTCATCATCCTGACAAGCCCGAGGACCCTTATCCTCCACACTGTATTGTTGGCACTGACGAATCTAATTTAGTTCCCGGTATTTTCTTAACTTCTCAAAGTAAAGTCTTTGTTGCTTCTTACGATTTACTATCTCTAATCATGGGAGTACTTAGTTTCTCTGTTTCTCCCTCTGATGTTTGATTTTTTGTGTGTTTCTCCCTCTAATGTTGATTTCTTATCCCATGCAGCTTTGCAGTGGTTAGAACAAGAAGCGAACGTAACAATCAGGCGCAAAGACTGCTTCGACGGATTTTTGGGGTCGATCCAGGATGATGGTTCCAATGTTTTCGTGGACTGGTTGAAAAACAATCAAATAAAAACTGTAAGTGGACAATACCCATCTCTTCCGCTGGAAATACCAAACAATGGTCGTCGATCATCTGATATCTGATGACATAACTGCAGATAGTGGTTGTGGGTATATGCACAGACATTTGCGTGCTGGACTTCGTCTGTTCAACATTGTCGGCCAGAAATCTGGGACTTCTTACCCCTCTGAAGGAGGTGGTGGTGTATTCTGATGGTTGTGCTACCTTCGATGTTCCACTTCACGCCTCCAAAGGCGCTTTAACTCATCCCCAGGTAATCATCAATCAAACATTAGGCATCTTCATATATAGCCAAAAATCATCATCCCCAGGTAATCACTTTCATGGCATCTTTGATGTATGGACAAAAATCTTTCTTTAATTTTGATGTCTGACAGGATTTAATGCATCATGTTGGACTTTACATGGCAAAACAAAGAGGTGCTATCATAGCAAGCGAGGTTTCAATCGGTAGTTCATGTCCATAGACTGTACGTAGTTGTTAAGTTGATCGAATAAGCACCTTTGTCTACGGAAGAGTCGCGTGTTAGACCAAAATTAACTAAGACGACTGTAATTCCTTGTTAACTTGTTGCTGCCAAGGAACCTGATAAAGTTCAGTTACTTATTACACAAAATTTGACTGCTATAGGATGACGTGAAATATAAAAATGAAGGCCTCTTGCAGGGGAGAAAGTGACAGGGTTACGTTTTCCTTTTATAAAGAAGGTAGTGTCGCAAAAGTATGCAAGTAAAATAAAAGTACAGTAAAGAAAAGAGGTAATAATAGAAACTTAACTTTGAAAGCAAAATTTGGCACAATCGTGATGTAATCAATGATGTCATTTGCTTCTTTAGGTTATCTCAACTAGTCCGATCCCTAAACTCAATACTTCAGTCGAAAGATTTGGAACTCGTAGAATACAAGATCAAGAACAAGAAGTTGCCTTCAAACAGAATAACCGGCAAACTAATACAGAGATACCAAATCAAGAGGTGGGAGAAGAATTTGCGAGTGAGGTCAGAGACTGTGGAGACAAATTTGGAGAGCGTGAGCATCAGTCAGGGCCAGATCGAGCTGGCGGGTGGTGCCTACGAGGAGTTGGCTTTGGTCCAACCTCTCACTAATATACAAGGGACGAGCAACTCAAGTCTTGACTAATACTCCTCACAATATAAAGACTAAAACATGGTTAGTACCCAATGATGTAGCACAATTATACAACTTATGTGTGAAGAAAATGTTTTGGCCAAACAAGTTAAAGGAGGGGGCCTAAACGTTCATTTATCCAAAAACTTAATAAAATTTTTTAGCTAATGAACTCAATTTAACAACAATTAATATATAAGAATAAAAAATTGCTTAACATAAATCAATAAAAAAATTAAATAGTAATTCAAAAATGATAAGAAAGAGAGAATGTAAGCCACTTTATAGTAGTTCGACAAACAATGTGAATAACAACCTTTGTGCAATCATTTCTCAGCAAAGAAAAACTTGATAGGGTTGTCGAAGTTCTCAAAATTAATTATAATTCTTTAACTTCTTGTAATAGTAATAGAACTAGGTCAAATCCTAATAGAACTAAAAATTAAAAACTAGTTTCTTAAAGTAACAAAACAAATTGGAAGTTTGTGATTAATTAACTAATTAAATAAAATTAATAAGGAATCAAATTAAATCAACTGAATATAAAAGTAAGAAATTCAAGAGTACTTATCTTCGATTCAAGAGAAAAATCTCATTTAATTATAACTTTGATCATTAGTCTAAAAAGAATATTTTTCACAATTCAAGCAGTTAGTCCGAAACATATTATAATAGTTATAATATGTCTCAAATTTTCCTAGATTAATTGGTTCAAACCTATCATTCAAACTAAAACTTACCATCAATTGATTGGGTAGGTAGCAATCCATATCAATTAAATGATAGGAATAAGCTTAATAAAAAAGACTAGATCCTAAATTAAATAATTGAATAGTTACAACTCAACTATTTTACTTATTTTTCTTGTTTCTCATGAGTTAAATATGCATATTAAAAAATAACCTATTTGTTACACATACCAATCTTTCACGACAATATCACTGCGTTGGTATGAAGAACAACGGTATGAAAAGAATTAGAAAAAAAAGAAACGAAACCAGCGTCAGCACGCGCCTCACCTACCAAGCTAGACCAACGCAGGCACGTGTTGTGCACACGCCCATCGTTTTAATATATATATGTTGTGCACGCGCCCATCGTTTTAATATATATATATATATATATATTGATTTTTTATTTTTTTATTTTTTTAATAAAATGATCTTATGGGTTTGAATATTGGTCCTACTTAAGGTATTTTATTTTGGGTCATAACTCATAATTCATTGATTAATTGATAATTAAATTAGTTAATGAAGTAATCAATTTAGGTTTATATAAATAAAAGTTGCGCATATATTTGCTATGCATAATATAATTTTGTGTCATATTATGTTTTAATTGGTACTTTAACCATTTATATTATGCAATGCTTGGAATTACATTTCTAATTATATTTTAAATGCGCTACATGACATTAGTAATTTAGACTAGTTTGTTAGTCACCAAAGTGACCAAACTAATTAAATTAAATTTTGTCATCTATGATAATTGTCCAATTAAATGTTTATTGTATGGACAGTTTGTTAGTCACAAAAGTGAGCTTGAAAATATTAATCATTTAATTGTGATTGATTCAATTGTTCATTATGATATGATGCTAAAATGACATAAAGGTTGAGCTGCACAATTGAGATAATTAATTATAACGCTAGGAGGTCACCTAAAGGTGGACCATTGCTTATAATTAATGACATTAAAGGGACTTAATCAACATATTTAGTTAATATGATTGTATATCCAAAGATAACATGCATGTTGATTAGAAAATGAATGATTGTCCATTATAGTAAACTATATATATGCATTATAATAGTTTACAACTATGTATTTAAATTTCACCCAAAGGAGAATTTAAATTCATAATGGATCAA
Organism: Erythroxylum anguifugum; assembly: GCA_027478595.1. Lineage (NCBI taxonomy): Eukaryota > Viridiplantae > Streptophyta > Magnoliopsida > Malpighiales > Erythroxylaceae > Erythroxylum > Erythroxylum anguifugum. Next base: position 19,154,036 of record JANIPN010000003.1, read on the forward strand.
AGTGTATTAGTTAGTTTGAATCCATTTAGGTTTACTCAAACCATTAATATGTGAGCTATATGTTGTGTTTGCAGCATCTACTAATTTGTTTGCTTTAGGAAATGGGCTAATCAAGTTCAATGGTCTGAACTATGCTGACTGGTCCGAACAAATCCAGTTTCAACTGGGTGTAATGGATTTGGACTTGGCTATAGTTTCAGACGCAAGGCCCGCAACCATAACTGAGACTAATTCTGAAGCTGACAAGTCTTATTATGAGTCTTGGGAACGGTCTAATAGGCTGAGCTTGAATTTGATGTGAATGATAATCGCAAAAAATGTAAAGTCGTTAATGTCAAAATTGGACAATGCAAAGGAGTTCATGTTGAACTTAAAGAATACTCCCAATCTGATATAACTGACAAGTCCACAGTAGAGACTTTAATGAGTGAGTTGGCGAATAAAAAGTTTAACTGGTCACAGCCTATTCATGATCATGTAACACATATGTCACATCTAGCTGCAAAGCTGAAATCAATGCGTATGGATGTAAGTGAGTCTTTCCTTGTACAGTTCATTATCAACTCACTTCCTCTTGAGTTCGGCCAGTTCCAGGTGAATTATAACACCATTAAGGAAAAATGGAACCTTCAAGAAATTAAGGCCATATTGGTTCAGGAGGAAGGGAGATTGAAGAAAATGAAGGAACACTTCATTCATCTCACTTTTCATCAAGGAGCTAGTAGCAGGAAGAACAAACCAAGAAAGAAAGGTAAAGATAAGGACAAAGCTCTCAGCAAAGTTGAGGAGGGTCGAATCCATAAAAATAAGAGGTGCCATTTTTGCAAGAGGCCTTATCACTTCAAGAAAGATTGCTCTAAAAGAAAGGCTTGGCTCGAAAAGAAAGGTACATATTATGTCTTAGTATGTTTTGAATCAAATCTTATTCAGTGCCTAATAATACCTGGTGGTTCGATTCTGGTGTAACTACTCATGCGTCACATGTTAAACAGGGATTCTTTTTAATCTAGACCATAAACAGAACTGAAAAATTCTTGTATATAAGGAACATAATGAAGGCACAAATAGAGGGCATTGGGACGCACAGATTGATCTTTGACACTGGGTGTCACCTGGATCTAAAAAATTGTCTTTATGTTCCTGACTGTGCTAGGAATTTAGTTTCTGTTGCAAAGTTGGATGATGATGGTTTTAACTTTAAGATTGGAAACCATGTGTTTTCTTTATATAAATAAAAGTACTATTATGGTTCTGGTACTTTAATTGATTGTTTATATCATTTCAATCTTGATGTTGATTTTGCTGAATCTCTGTTTCACGTTGACCATATTATAGGAAATAAATGTAGCGCACATAATGAATGTTCTGCTTTTTTATGGTGTAAAAGATTAGGTCATATATCTAAGGAAAGAGTATAGAGGTCAGTGAAAAATGAAATCTTACCTCAATTGGATTTTGCTGACTGGGATATATGTGTGGATTGCATTGAAGGTAAGCAAACCAAACATATATCAAGGAATCCAGCCACAAGAAGTAGTGAATTACTTGAATTAATACACACTGACATCTGTGGTTCTTTCGACGTTCCTTCTTAGGGTGGAAAAAATATTTCATTACCTTTATTGATGACTTCTTACGATATGGTTATATTTATCTGCTACATGAGAAGTCTCAGTCTGTGGACATCCTAGAGGTGTTCGTTAATGAGATAGAAAGGTAGTTAGATAGAAAAGTAAAGATAGTGAGGTTTGATAGAGGTGGTGAATATTATGAAAAATTTAATGAAAGTGGACAATGTTCAGGTCCATTTGCAAAGTTTCTTGCAAGTTGAGGCATATGTGCGCAATACACAATGCTTGGTACATCGCAACAAAATGGTGTAGCTGAAATGCAAAATCGTACTCTTATAGATATGGTTATGAGTATGTTAAGTTATAGTACTATACCTTCATCATTGTGGATGCATGCATTAAAGATCGTTGCGTATTTGTTTAATAGGATTCCTAGTAAGGTAGTTCCTAAGACACCTTATAAACTGTGGACATAAAGGAAACCTAATTTACGAAACCTTTACATTTGGGATTGTCTGGCAGAAGTAAGGTTGTATAATCCACATGAAAAGAAGCTTGATGCGAGAATCGTTAGTGGTTATTTCATCGGCTATCCCAAAAAGTTAAAGGGATATAGATTTTATTGTCCTAATCATAGTACGAGAATAGTTGAGTATGGTAACGCTCAGTTCATTAAGAATAGTCCTATTAGTAAGAGTGGAGAACCGCGAAAAGTGGACATTCACGAGAGTCAAGTAGAAACTACTACATCAAATGTTATTCCACTAGTTGTTCTTCCTCTTGTTGCATCACGAATACGCAATATATACTGGAACAACAAATTAATGTTCCAATTTTACAAATTGAACATATTAATGAAGAACCAACTAATGATGTTCAAGTCACCAATGATCCAGTGATGTCACAAGAAGTAGCATTACGAAGGTCTGTAAGGTAGAGAATGTAAGTGTAAGTCGACTTGTACACTTCGGTAAGTCGACTTACACGCATTCAGTACCGATAAGTCGACTTGTACAGTGGGTAAGTCGACTTATGCAAGGACGGTACTGTTTAATTGTGCCCTAAAGACAATCCCCTTTAGCGCGTTTTATTCAAAAGTCGTGTGTAGACTTTATGAATAAATAAAGAAAGGCATATTTCATTAATTTGATATTCATGAACAATGTTTGTGAATTGATATGGATCTTTAA
>JANIPN010000003.1:19235804-19246878 GCA_027478595.1 Erythroxylum anguifugum
ATCGAAACATAAATAAATTCACTAGCATTATTACGAGGAAACATCACTTTAGAATACAACGAAAGCAGAATGGTCCAGAAAAACATCGTCAGTAATGCAAGACGTACACATTATACTCTACTGTAGCATCTCCTGTGTTGACATCTAACTTTTGAGTTCTTGCCTCAACATACCCTCTAGCAAACCGGAAAAGCCCACTTCCTCCGATCACTGGCATCTCCCTCACCTCCGAAAACACCCTGTTCCGCCCCAGCACGGTGATGGTGCTACCATTATACTTTCCTTCAGTGAAAGCAAAGTTCATTGCCATCAACAACCCAATCTCTTCTTGTGAGGCTTGTGCGTAGAACCCTTGTGCTCTACCTACCATCTTAGAGCTCAATTCAGGTCCCATCGTTAAAGGGTTATCGATCATTCTCACCAATCCAAAAGCTGTTCTTGACGCCTTATGTGGCGGTGGCACGATTTGGATTGCACTTGGACTAGGACCTGTGATGATATCATGCCAGTATATCTTGAAATGGCTAAGCTTTTCTTTTTTAAGACCAAGGAGCTTCATGTCCACAGTTCTCGTAAACTGATCGTGACTTTCTTTTCCGGTGACTAGAAAGATGGAGAGAGAATATGAGAGAAAGAAGAAAATGGTGAATTGGGAAGTATAAATTGAAGCTTTAGCCATTGATGAGAAGTGCGGAACCTTTGGGAGTTTTATTTTGCTAGCTGGGAAATTCTTGAAGGACGTATGAGTTGTTTCTATATTATAACGATCTACTTCGGAATATATGCCGAAAGAGCAAAGGAGAAAAGAGTAGACAAGCAGAGTGTATGGCCGTAGGTGATTTGGGAAAATTAATAATGTTGTTTATTAGTGGGCCCCACATGTTAGGTGCAATGTTTTTTTTTTTGAGTCACTAAAAAATAAAATAAAATAATTCAATATCTTTATTTTAGATATAGCTCATAAATTATCACCAATATAACTTAATTTTCAACTATTAGTTTTTTTTTTCTTAGACCAGGTATCTACCAACAGACCCAGTGACTAATCCCCTCGCTAGTTTGTAGGCACCTCACAGGGTGGAACAGCTGGCTTAAGGATTTAAGGCTGTTTTCATACCCAAAGTCAAGGATCGAACCCCTAATCTTTAGTTAAAGACGGATGAGTCTCTGCCACTCAACCACGCCCCTTAAGCTTCAACTACTAGTTTTTAGTACATATTAAATAAATATATAATGGTTCGTTAATTTGTAATTCTTCTAATTTACATAATCAATCCACGTTAAAATTAAATGACGATACCACACTGATAATGTGTATGCAATCTTTAATTCAAGTGAGATCAAAAGTGTAAATGGCTTTTAAGGTTTCACAAACTCTTACTATTATTTATCGTATAAAATTAGTTTTTAATGTTTAAAAATAAAAAAAAATACATTCCCCTCCTCAACTTTAACTTCATTAAATTTCTATCAAGCCATTATTAAAGTACCATTAACCTGTCCCCTAAAGTTTGCAAACAATAATTTTTAGTGTTTTTTTTAGCCATGTAAAATAATAATTAGTTTTGGTTTTAGTTTTGAATGTAGATTTAAATTATTTTATATAATGTGAATTGCCAATATGTTCTATTTTTAAACGTACAGGGTTAACTTGATACAATAAATAATTATAAAGACCAAAGTTAAAATTTTTATAAAACTTTAAGGAGTGATTTGCACCATTGAACATTCAAGTATAGCTCGTAAATTATTCATAAGAAAACATTTTTTATGAAAGAGGAATCTATGAGTATTATCTTTTAAATGTTTATTAGGTTAAATTTTAATAACATATAATAGCTTATCAATCATGTAATTTAGATACTTACTAAATGAATTCACAAATTAAAATTAATATAATGATATGTATGCAACCTTTTGATTTTAAGAACAACCCATAAATTGTTTCACTATACAAGTTTAATCTTTCAATAGTGAAATTTATAATTATTATCCTTAAAATGTATATTAGATAAATTTTTTATGAACCACCTAATTAAGGTAATTAACTCAATGAATTCATGGGTTAAAGCTAAATTATTTAATAAAATGAATTTATATTGCTAAGAATGCTCATTTGTGACAATGCCTCCGTCAAAGATGTGTTAGTCTCTAATCCTTTCAACATCACAGATAGGGATAGTATAAAGATTATGGATATCACTCTTTCTCCTCTCCTTAACATTGACATAGAGGACTCTTTCTAGCGGCTAAGACACTAACTGGGATGTTTTACCAATAAATCTTGCATACTTCTCTTAAGATGACCTTATTCTAAGGTGTATTGGTTTAACACAATTTAGTTTAACCAAGCTCTTCTTAAAGCTTCCTTTGTGCTTTGGTTGGCGAGACTTAACACCCTTGATAGAATAGAGGGATTCATAATATTCCCACTTATTATATACTATGTAATCAAGTACCTAAGACAATAATCACACCTTCTTTTAGTGTTCCTTTTATAGCTTCACGTGGAATTAAATCTTTAAGCTATGTAACATTTTCTTAGCTCCTAAGGATTGGTCTCAGGTCATCTTTTGTCTTCCTCAACTATATGATTTGGCTGAAAGGGGTCAAACTATACTCAAGATTACTCTTACTGATATAATATATTGCTTGCACCTAAACTATACTCAAGATCACATCAAATGGAATTCTATTACAACTTAAAAACTAAATTGGGGAACAATTATTGGTCCATAGTATAAACACTAAATGCTCCATGTCCCTTGCTATCAACTGAGGTATTGTTGTTCCTCTATTATTATAGAATAGTTGTTCCTATTTAAGAGACCTTATAGGCCCATTACATTGTTTAGAGACTGCTCTCTTAAAGTAATGTTCAGTTCCCAATGGAACTGATCATTTAACTTCAAATTACTAGGAAGTTTCAAGAGATCTATCATCTCTAGTTTTATTCCTTACTGTATTTTCCTTAGTTGGTCATAATTGGAAGTCTATTGCAAGGTTGTCTTATATTCTTCCATGTTGGAAGTGTTTTTGGTGCTTGGCTATCTTTACATACTGATACGTGTAAATTATATGTGCTTTCTAGGTATTAGAGCAATAGTTTTTTCTTAGATGATAATTATATGATTAGGACTTAAATTTATGTTCTTATTAGTGATAAGTAAAAATAATAACATATTTTACACCTATACTTTATATTATTTTAAATTATTTACATAACACATTTGGGAAAAAAATTGCTACATTTTACTATTATTCACCTAAGTTGTTTAGTTCCATATTTTATTTTTAAAAAGGGTTTAAATTGTACTAAATATTTTCTCGTAGACTTGATGGACTTAAATAAAGGAATCTAGAAGAAAATCTGGCCCAAAATGAAGTTCAGCTCATGAAGTAGGTCACTAGAACAAGTAAATATCCCGTCAAAAACGAAACGCAATAGCTGAGGAAAAGAGAAAAATCACAAAACATAGAGGAAAAGAAGAAAGCAGTATTGGATGGGAGAAGAAATTGCACCCTCCTGAGGTCTTTATCTCCATTAAATCTCTTCCAAATGGAAGAGATAAGTAGAACTCATTGCGAATCTAGAAACTTACAGGGCTAGGAGTTGTTTATGAGGCTATAACATAGCAACTTGGGAGGAGAAAACAACAAGCATTCACATGAAGAAGGGAGCTCTCTAAAAGGTTAGGCACTCTTTCAAGACGGGTTGAAACAAGAAATCATTCCAATGAGTGTTTCGGGGGTAAAAGGGAACCAATTCCCACTTATTTTGAGTTGGTTCAAGGTTAGTGAGCGATTTTTCAAACTTTGAAAGGGCAAGTCCAAGGTTTGAAAGTGAAGCACATTAATGAGTTTTCTAAACCCTTATTCCATTTTTTTAGTTCTTATGATTGATTTATTCTTGGTTGTTTAATTTTAGTCTATATATGCAATTTTGACTATTTAGGATATTATTTTTTGGTTTAATTAAATTGATTACCTCATGGTTTTAACATTTATGCAATTGCTGGAATTTCGACATTTATCGGACAAATTTTGATTGTTGATTAAGTTTCCTTATGCTTAATGTGTTTTTGATGTTTGAATTGAGCTAGTTCAATTCTAAAGAGTTAAAAGGGATAGGTAGGAACTAGCTAGTTGGTTTTCTATATTTAATTTGTTAAATGTCTCGGATTATCAAGACATGTCAAAATTGTATGAATAAACTTTTAAAAAAAGTTGCTTGTTCATTTGTGAATATTAGGTTAGTTTATGTTTTATTTCTTTGATTTCTAAACTTGATTTGAAGCTCCTCTCTTTTATATATATAGTGACTTAGCTAAATTTATAGGTTTCTTTATTTTGAATTGTTCTGGTTTTCAAATTTTTCCTAATTTCAGCACATTGATAAGGTTAATCTTATATGTGAAGACAACTGGATGTTCCTTTCTGCCTTATAATTGATTAAAGTGAAAGTTGTAAATTTAACTTCTTATTAATAGCTTGGCTTACTTTCATTAAGGTTTAAAATTGAACTTAAAGATTTATTCGCAAGTAAAATGCGGAGTTGAAATAGAGAATGATCAAGTTTATATTGATTTTGTACATTGCTAGAAATTTCACTCAAGCTGTCCAAGTTTTTATTTTCCTTTAAATGTGCTTTATTATGTATGTTTAATCTCTTCTTAAATCGAAAAATAGCATAGCTTAACGTATTATGCTCAAAAGAACTATGTATTGGATATTTCATACAAAAATATTGATTAATATGCATTGTGGCATCTCTGGAAATTTTTCTATGAATGGTTCATTAGTTCCTAGAAAGCTATTTTATTAGTTGAATTATGTAGAGACATGTGTCTTGATTGAATTAGATGTGTAAACGCCAAATTAGGATTACTTTAAAAGCATTACAAGTTGAAATAAGAGTTGTCCAACTAAAAATTGTAAAGGTTTGTTCAGATTTTGTACTTTACTCTTAGCCTTGAAATCATTAATCAAGTTGGTTTGATTTTAAGAAGCAATTTAGATGTTGAAATATCTTCTTAAATTGATCTCCCAGCTGTTGAAAATTCAGGTTGAACATGAACAATTGTTAAGTTTATATATGCCTATTTTAGAGTGAGGTTAGATCACTCCATGTGATGATTGTACTTAAACAATAATCTTGATTAACCAAGTGATAATTCATCATGTAGTTACACCAAGTTGATTATTATTTCATGCCTATATGACTGATAGAAATAGTCAGTTAGAAAATTGAGTTGAATTGTGTATGATATGTTGCTAACATTATGACTCTATCTTCTTAAAATCAAAACTGATTTAAATTTTTATGAACTTTGATTTATGTTTAAGTGATCATTTAGATCTTGGTTTGGTATGAAACAAAAGCTAGAATTGAACATTAAAGTTTGATCAAAAGTCGCTAAAAAACTGTTTTATTCTAGAAGATTCAGATTTGTGAAACTAATCTTTTTTGCTTTTAGTGGATCATTTAGAGTTGCAAAACCACTGTAATCATGCTTTCATAGAAGATGTGTGAGATTAGAAAGAAATATGGTCGTTAATGAAGTATGAGTATAAGTTTTCTAAAATAAAAATTTCACATTTGTAGGACTTCATTTCACCACTAAAAAATTCCAGCATTATATATATTTTGATAATCATGAATTATGTCAATGACAATAATTTCTAACTTTTGAATATTGATTGTGTGGTTCCAAGAATATATTGCAAGTTTTTTTTCTTAAGTTTTAATGTTGTATATTAATAATTTTGGTTTAAAAAGATATTATGTGTTAGTGCATTGATCATGTTTCTTCCTTTATGATAAAATTTCTTTCATATAAGCAAAATTGTTAGGATATCAACACTTTAAGTTCGAATTGTTGATATATAAATTTAAATTTGAAATTGAATAAGTCATTTATATGTTTCTGTTGTATTTATGATGACTTTCGCTTGTTCAAAGGTTGATATCTACTTATTGGAATCTTTTTAGTTAAAAATATTATAATGAGCTTACTGACAAATAAACTAAATTAGTAAATTAACTTTTTTCGTGGGATCGACTCTTATTTGCTCTATACTAAATTGATTAATAAATAAATAAAGATTTAATTTGTACACCCTTAACAACGCGTATCAAATTTTGGCGTCGTTGTCAGGGAAAGTTTCATTTTCCTAGTTTATTTATTTATTTTTGAATCATAACTAACAATTCTTTTGTTTTTTTAGGTAAAGAAAAGAGAAGTCATTTTTATGAAACTAAGAGACGGAAAAGAAATTAAAGTACAAATCAAATTGGTAAATGACCCAAGCTCAAGTTACCAAGGTTGAGTTCGAATCGAAGCCCAAAATTGAAAAAAATTAAGCTTAGCCTAAAGCCCAGTTAAACCAGTCCAAGTCTATTGACTTTAGGCCAAGTTAGGTCAGTTGAGCTAGAGCCAAGCTAATATGTTAAGTCTCAGAAAAGCTCTACTGACAAAAGCTCTACTGATAAAAGCTTTACTAATAAAAGCTCAACCAAACGGACCCTAAGCCAACTTATAATAAGTCTTAGACTTTTTAGTAATTTGCTTGAAATAAATTTCTAATTTCAGTTAAACTTTAATTAGAATTATATAATTAATTCTAATTAAATACCAATTAGAGTCAAATTAGATCTAATATCTCATATTGGTCCTTATTTATTAAATATTTCATATTTAATTTTAAAGTTTCTCAAACTTTATAATCAAATCTAACTTTATTAAAATACCTTTTCTCTCTTCAACTCGTTCTTTATGTGTGACCTATTAGATTCTCAAATATGTTGGTAACGGATATAAATTATAACCCTAAATCATATTGAGGATTAAATAAACTAAATTCTTTAATTCATTTTAATTCTCTATTAAACAATTCATATTTAAGATTAACATCTAACAACACATTATGATCACTCAAATATTTAGAAATATCAAGATAATTTTGACACACCTTTTCATCCATTTATTTTCCATATAATTCAATCATTTCATCATACAATATTTCGATTAAAAATAAAGTATGAAATTAATGTCTACTTTATTTGAGTCCAATCATATTAGTTTCTAATATTAGTAATTAATTTTATTAATGACATTTAGAAACTTTTTTACAAAGTGTCATTCCATCTTGGCCAAAAGATTTTTTGTATTAATACTAATCGAGAATAATAGAATATTTACTCTAATCACTTTAGGGTGATAAATCCTATATTGATCACTCAATTATCTTTTTATAATTCACTCTATATCTAATGACTACCAACTAAACTACCTTTGACTAAAATAAGTCATAAGTAATGTCAAAAATATAACAATTCCTATATGAGATACTTAAGTGATTTAAAGTCAAATTATCACTTATATACTCATCATAACGAGAATTTCCATAACCATATAAGTAATATTCTAAATGGATTAGAAGAATTAAAGGTCTAATTAAATAATTTATATCTATAAATCATTGACATCTAGCAATACATTGTGACTACTTAAATACTTAAGAATGTCAAAGTGGTTTTGACTAATCTTTTTATATATGAATTTCTATATAATTAAATTTTTTATCATACAATGTTATAATTATACATAGAGTAGGAAATTAATGTATACTTTATTTGAGTCCAATCATATTAATTCTTCACCATTAGTAATTGATTTAATTAATGACATCTAAAAACTATTTTTAAAATGTCATTCCACCTTGACCAAAGATTTACTGAATCAATATTAATAGAAAACAACAAAATATTTTTCTTAACCACTTTAGGGTGATGAATCTTATGTTGATCACTCAACTACTTCTATATAGTTCATGCTATATCTATTGACTATCGATTAAAATACTATTGACTATAATAAGTCATAAATAGTTTCAAAATATAACAATCCCTATATTAGATACTTTGAAGATCTCAAGTCAAGGAATCACTTATACAATTATCACAATGAGAATTTCTATAGTGTATAAGTAATTGAATTCTCATGTAAGTCAATTTAGTGAACTTTTTCTTTCATAAACAACCACTCAATAGAATCCACTACTTTCTTCATAAGAAATAAACTTAACTTATACTAGTCTCTTTACATTCTATTAATGTCCAATCTTAATAGAAGAAAGACTAATGATAATATATAAATGTAATATAAATTTCATAATTATAATTTCATCAGAATTTCATTTGTAATGTACATATATCCTTATCATATATATCTGAATATATATAAAATAAAATAAAACCTTTAAAAAATATGTCACTTAATTGGGCAAATTTCAAGATTATGATGTTTGCAATTACATGTTACAAGTGTCATGTATTGAAACAAGTTCCTTTCCTATTGTGATAATAACCAAAACCCTTTTTGTTTCAATCATGCTTACTGTATATTTTATGAAACTATAGAGTTTGTATATGAGGATTTATTTATGGTTGGAATAGACACAAGTGAAATTGCCTTGCATTGAGTTATGGCTTCTTAAACCACTTCAAGAAATCTAGCGCCATCAAAGTTGGAACACCGATACTTGTATTCGAAAGATATTTTAAATTTTATGTGGGTATAAAGCTTTTCAGTGAGATGAACAGGAGCCCTGACAGATGATACACATTGATCACATACTTCTTCCCTGATAAAATGATGTGACTATTCTCTTTAAGCTTAAAAGCTCCTTTACAGTCCTTTTCGTAATATTTCTCCAATTGAGGCCTATTGCAACAGGACAAGTCATGAACATTTAAGATCTCTTTTGCTTCTTCTGCAAAATTAAATTAACATACAGTACACAATAAGCTGATGTTGCATTAAAATGTCATATCTCTTGGAGAGTTAATAGGCATACTAGACTAAGTTGGTATACGGGTAGGCATATTTTTTTAAAAAATAAAACGAATTGTATTAATACTAGCAAAAGCTATAAAACATCATTACAATGAGCCACTTAATCTGCCCACAGATTCAAAATCCTCTAATGGTTACAAAAAAGGAGTACATCAATTGATTGTAGTAAATCAACTTGGCTAAATGTCTGTTGTTTGTTGTTGGCAATAAAAGCTACATGTATAAGCAGATAATCCGACCATTATAATAAAGTAAATAAGTAGTAATTGTCTTCCATTGAGCACCCAAAAAGACAGCCCTTTCTGAATATGTAGAGTTTTTAGTTTTGTCTCAAAGAGGCCCATCATAATTGACTTCCTATCCGTTACTAATTATCTTGTCATGGACTGTTTGAGAGGGTCATTTAATCCTCTTGTGTTCTATATTAAAATGATCATTTAAGGAGAATACCCCTTCTTTTTGGTTTTCCTTCTAGCTGATCTTCTTTTGGGGTTAGGAAAATGCTCATGAAACCTTTCTGTTATCTTAACAACTTTGTCATTCTCTTGTTGTCTCAACAATAAATTGCTTGTTGGATATTTTTCTAATAGATCAGGTTCATCTTCTATCTCTTCTTTCATTAATTGTGAATCTAGTGTAGTAATTATAACTTTCTGGTTATTAAGTTCCTGTAGCCGAGAGGTGTGTCTAGATGCTATATTGGGCTTTCCACCTTCTTCAATATCTAAGTGTCTATAACTGAGTTACCCAAATTCTCATTAGCATTAACTTGTATACCTGTAGCCTTATCGTTATCCACTGCAGAAGATTCAACCCCCAATAGCTCACCCTGCCATCCTGTTTGAAAAGTTCTCCTGTGGGGACTCATTTCTTAGTTGAATTATGAGGCTTTCAGGGATATGTTACCTTAACTTCATAATTCATAAGCTCCCCTGTTTCACCTAACTTGATAATTGGTAGAGGATTATGTAGTATAACATTTCCTTCAACCTCCACACATATTTTTGCATACCCAATTCGCTCCATTCTAGTTGTTTGAGCATCCATACAAAGAGGCTTACCTAAATAACTAGCTATATCGCCTCACTTCTTCAGGGCTAGGTCGCCTTGCTATCGCCTATTCAAATCTGAAACTGGGTTGCCACACTATTGTCTCGCTTCTTCTTCAGAGCTGGGCCGCCTCTTGTATCTATTGGGTTTGCCTCTCGCTATTGCCTCTTGCTAGGTCGCCTTTTGTTGGATTGCCACACTACTACTGCCGATGGGTCACAACGCTTTTCACCAAATTGTCCTCTCTTGTGTGAAAATGTTCGTGGTGGCAGGCATATTAGAATCAACATATTGAATAAAAATATATTTCTAATTTTTGTTTCATTCCAAAGATAACACATAAAAGTTATGTGATCCAATATTTTGAAGGTATGAGACATTATTGTTAAAACAAATGTAATGTTTATTTATTGTAAATAAGGTTTAATAGATATGTCAACTAGTCAAAGCATCACCATTGTAATAAAATCACAAGATAAATTTTGATATATTTTTCTTTTCAAATATATTTTGCGGTTAGTATGAATTAAGAAATTGTTAATATGTCAACATTACTTATTACTATTTTTCATGTTAAAAAATGTGATATTTCTTTAACATGATTGGCAATGACAAATATTAATTTAAAATTTTTAACTTTTTTTCACCTTATTCTTTTGTTAATACATAGAAATATTTAGTAAAAAGAAAATAAGTGATCTTATTAAAATAAATATTGATTTAAATTGAATAGCAAGTAGTCTAACACAACCTTTCTATTAGTTAAGAGTAAGACTGTATACACCGGATCTTCTCAAATCTTATATTTAGCGAGATTTTTACTCGGTTATAGTTGTTGTTATTATTGTAGCAAGTAGTCTAATAGGTGAATCTCAATTCGACAAATCAAAGGTCTTCTCGATAGAAACATTCTAACACTCAAATTAATAAATTAAATAATGTTAAATACGGTAAAAAATTATTATGTATACTTCATAAAATTAATTATCAAAATTTATTTTAAGGTATTTCGGTTTTTTTAATTATAGTTGAATTTATAATTTCCTTTAATTAAATTTATTATGTTTTAGTAATTAGACTTATTTGTAGAAATTTAATAAATGTTCTTAATCAAATCTCACTATTCATTAAAATTATATTAAGTGTATATATATATATATATATAT
>JANIPN010000003.1:19312992-19325281 GCA_027478595.1 Erythroxylum anguifugum
GGACAGAACTTGTATGTTCGCAAGAAGAAAGTCTCTTGAAAAAAGAGCATAACATATCTGAAAGAATAAAGCAGACTGCTTGTACACTATCAAACTTGAATGCTAGAAAGCCTTTAACATTAAAGACCTCAAGTGGCAGGAAGCATTTGGGAGGTCAAGATTCACTAAAATAATACAGTCTAAAAATAAATAGTGCTGGTAAGGATAAAGAATCTTCTTATTTATCTTATTCATTTAAATCCTACACCATACTGCGAGCAGTTTTATTTTCTGCATCATTTCATGACGATCTAATGAACTTCGATACACATTCGTGGTCTATCCAGGAGAGATGTAAAACCAAGACTCTTGTATTAAAGGCAAAAAGTAAGAAGAAACAACTTTTCTGGTGAAAAAAAAAAAACCACACCACTACCCGACTAGAAGCTAGGGGGCATGAACTCTGCTTCGACATAACATTTTGGGAGTAAATGGAAGGCTGACATAACAAGATTAACAATCTAAGATGGGTAAAACTAGGAGATATGACAAATGTGCTTCTCACAGATATAAAAGTTGCTATATAAAATAGTATAAGTAAAAGACGTTAAGAAAAACCTTTTTAGCCTCAGAAGGTGAACTGGACGCATCCACACTCCCATTGCCCATTTTTTTAAGCTGACAAGATCTGAACAGAGGAACTCAGAAGGGAAATTTAAGCCACAATGAAACCAAAAAAAAATTGAGACACGGGACCTAAGGATATAATCACCACAAATATGTTAGAGAGAATGCATAGTCATACTAGAATCGTTACCATCCTAGTTTCAGGAAAACAGCAGTTCTTCTTAATTTCTTCCTTTTCTCTCTCCCTCTCTCTCTCATACACACAGACATGGACACAACCTTTTGCCTTTCAAACATCTGCTATAGCCTTTGGAAAAATAAATGGAGGGCATTGTACAGACTCTTTACATTCTTTTATCAACAAAAATCATGGACCCAAACAAATCACGAGAACACTAAACAAAGCTAAAGAACTACCTGTTAGTTTTCATCAAAGCTTTGCCATCTGTATCTCTCGTTTGATCAACTTTTGCATCATTCAAGGTTTCAGTTAGCTCCAGACAATCGTCCTTCTTAGCATTCCTCCAAGAAAACGCACCTTTATCAGCACTAGCTGATCTATTTCTCTTCCTCCTTTTCAATACACAAATATTTGAAGTAAGTAGCAGACCCAAAAACTGTGACAAAATTGAACCCACAAGAACAAATAAGAAATTTTATTATAGAGGGCAAACTAGAAAACAAATAGAAAAGGAAGCCTCGATTAAAGTTGAAGACAGAACCTAAATGTTACATTATGAGTGGACATGAAAAAACTGTAATGAGGGGGCACAAGAGGTAATAAACACTTAAACAGCAAACTCCGAAAGAAAATCATCATTCTCAGATAAAGAGATTCAGAAGGCCACTTTTTAGTTATTTCAAAAGAAATATTTGAGCAAGTCACTGTTGTCGTATAATATTGAACAAGGTAAGAATTTGCCACCCATTAATAAAAAAAAGAAGAAGGATAATTTGATGAACAAAGAAGCTTTCATTTCGAATTGGTTACATACTTTGAGCTCTGAAGTTCCTTTAAGGCTTTTCTCTTCCTTTTCTTAGAGACAATTCCTTGTTCCCCATATTTCTTCTCAGGAAATGGACCCTCTTCCTGATCAGGCACATCCTCTTCTGATTCACTTTCATATCCTCCACCTTCCTTCTCAAACTCCTCATTAGCTAGAAGTTTCATGCCTGTGGGTACAGGTTGCTTATCCACTATTTCAACCGCCTCCAGGGAATTGACACCATCTATCTCCACGAGTTCAGAGCATGTGCCGCTTTTCTTCTTCACCCTGCTTCATAATCAACAACATAAGGCGCATACCACAAAATGTTATCTGAAGTATCGGACAATTTTGACACACTAATATAAAGAATGAAGAAGAACACATGGATTCGATACATTGCTAATTACAAACTACCATAGAACATGAAAAATGGTTCAAACAAGCGTAAGACAACTTATAACTCTGAACTGACCGGATAATATCTTTATCCTTCAAAATAGAAGTGGACTCAAAAGGTGGCAAAACAAACCCTTCCATCTGCAAAGACATGAACTTTGAACATTAAAAGACACAATTGTGACTCCTAAAAGAGAAAAGCGGACACTTCACTACACTTATTTGTTATACTTGTAAATATTGAAGAACAGACATCAAATCTGAAAATCACAAGGAAAAAGGTAATAAGGAGAGTTACGGAAAGGACGAGACAGGAAGAGCATGCATGTTCGAGGTCAAAAATCTGGACAAGATACGAGGAGAGATCGGAGATGGTCTTGAGCTGGGGTTTAAGGAGAAGCCAACAACGTTTTAGTCCCTCTGTCTTCGGTGTTCTGCGTAGAATGTGCTCAAACACCAAACGAAGCCTCACTGTCTCCATCTTCGTCTACGCTGACGCAAGAGAGAGTGGAAATGAAGCGTTTAGGCTTAAACCCTCCGGGAGGTATCAAGGTCGTGTATCACCAATAGACGAAGCGAAAAAGGAAAAGAAAAATACAGAGTTTATTACATGTCGTGAATGAGTTGGGCCAAGACGCCAAGTTGTGTTTTGCCAATGTTCAGGCTTTTAATCACATATTTTCGGGAATAATTGATTCTCGACTAAAGAAAGATATTCCCTTTTCTGAAAATCTCTCCTTAGTTTTTCGTTTAAGGTCTCAAAAAGGCGACTTAAGCATTGTTTGCGTTGGCTTCAGGATCGCTGTCGAGGATCTTCGTCTGCTTTAATGCATTTAAAATGCTTAGATGAATTTAAGCTAATTATTCCAAGTTCTCATAAGTTAACGTTCATTACAAGCACAACTTGGTGACCAGTATAGTAAGATATTGTTTCATGGAATTGGGCACTATATGAAGAATTATCTTCCCATGAAAGGTTTCCGATTATAATCAGAAGATGTCGAGGGAGCCATTCTTGTCTTCATCTGTGTTCTTTTTGAGTTTGATATCATATAATCGCAAGAACCCCAGGTCAAAACAACAACATTATTCCAAAAGTAGAAAAATATGAAGTTTATGACTGATCAATCTCCTGGCCCTGTTCAAAAAGCCATCATCAAACTAGCAATTCCAAGTCTGAAGGATGAGACAAATAATGCTCTAAAGTTGCAAGATTTTATGAAAACAAAATTAAGAGTTAAGCAAAGCTAACTAAAATCCATCTGTTTGATTCTATAGGGAGCCTCAGCTAATGTGTGAAACCAATTCCAGAGAATGTAGAGAACAGCTTCAAATTTGGCAGCTTCAGGAAACGAATTTGTGCCGACAAAT
The DNA here is from genome assembly GCA_027478595.1 of Erythroxylum anguifugum. Taxonomy (NCBI): domain Eukaryota; kingdom Viridiplantae; phylum Streptophyta; class Magnoliopsida; order Malpighiales; family Erythroxylaceae; genus Erythroxylum; species Erythroxylum anguifugum. The sequence continues at coordinate 19,316,355 of JANIPN010000003.1, forward strand.
GAACTGCAATGCTGCCATCACAAACCCCTGCAACATCAATCAATTAAGACGTCTGATACTACCACATTTTGCTCAACAAAAGGTCAATAAATGCAATAACATTAGAGTTAATACTGGAGTTTATCTGTCATAAAATGAAATAAAAGTACTCCGGATGCCATCAACTCGCCCACTAAGAGAAACTACCACCAATTGAATACCACCTCCACGCAGCACAACAAATACATGATATAATCACATGCCCACATCATATGTTAAAACTTAAAAGTATCAAGAGAACTCCATGGAACTCTGTGAAAGTTACATCCAATCTCACACAAATAATATCATGATTCAAATTCTACAATTGAATCTTGCAGTGTCCATCCCCAATTTCATTTCTCTATAAACTTTGCTTTCCCACTTTACGAGGGTATATAACACCTATTGGTCCATGTCACAACAGTTAAATCCTAAAACTCGAAAACAGATGCAAACTTTCGGGGTAAAAAAGGATTTTTCTCGAAAGTACCTGACTTTCTTGATAAGGATGGTCTTAAGCTTATGAGCGAGCTCCTGAGACTGAATCTTATGCTGTAGAAGCTTCTTTGCCAAGACCCGCTTCTCCGAGTTCTTGATGTGGTGAGTCCGCTCTCGCTTTATCATTCGCTCGATCCCGCTCGATTGCATCTTCCTCTGCATAAACGTCAACGCTTGTTCTAAGTTGCCGTTAAAAACCCTAACTCGGATCCCCCGCCATTGTTGACTCTGCCATGGAGCACTCACTGAGTCAGTCCTCAAGAAATAGGTAACTCGCCTCGCTACCGCATTCATCTTCACAGGCCAATGCTCAAGCTAAGAAACTACCTTTCATGGTCGATACCTTTACCCCCATAAAAGCACAAAATTCTTGACCGTAGTGCCATTAATATATTTAAGTACTATCGAAATTGCTTAGGTTGATAAAATGACGACATTGCCCTCGCGAGATAGGAATAATATCGGAATTGGCATTCTACGTCCTTTGACTCGGGCACAAAATAAGAGTGGTCGACTGTGAACTGTTACTTAGATATTTCGTACGAAAACCGAAGAACATAAGAAAGGACAAAATAGATAAAACGACACGTCGTATTCGGAACTGGCGTTCAGTCCTAAACGGGCAATGGCGGAGCTCCGGCACTCGAGCTCACTCGGTGGCCGGACCTCCTCCTCTCCGATGAAGCGCGACGGAGACGTGTCGCCACTCATTCAAGATTCAGTCCACGACGACGATGACCACCGACACCATTTCTCCAGAGATCGCGACCGACCCTTCTGGTCCAGTCTCATCTGCTCCTACTTCGGTGACGATCCGTGGTTTTCTCTTCACAATCTCAGAACCCCTTCACTTATTGTGCTCGCTATTCTCGTTTTCGCTGGATTGACCTCCGTTTACTCCATTTACAATCGGTTGGTGAGTTTGATTTCGATAGAAGAGTTATATTCATTCGTAAATTTGCAGCAAGATTGTCTCTTTTGTAAAACTGGCTACTTTTATGCGACAATCCAGTATTTGCTAAGGTTGTAATGTTAATGGGTGGCTTATTTTATTTGAATCATGTTTTTCCTTGTTAAAATTTCCTCTTTTCTTTTTCCCAGAATACTCCATACTTATGTAGAAAAGATGGAATTGTGCTTCGTTGTCCACATGTAAGTTCTTGAGAAATTAGTTATATATATATACACGTAAGTTCTTGAGAAATTAGTTTTATATATATATATATATATATATATATTCCACGGCATCATTGTTAGGTTGGTATGAAACGTGACTTTTCTTTTGGAGAAATTTTTAGGTTGATGAACCTCCTTCACTTTGGGAGAATCCATACTCTGCAACAACCTCTTGGAAGCCTTGTTCTGAGCGCCGTGATACTGGAATTTCAGGTGATTTTCTACTTTCTGTAATTTGAGCTAGAGTATGTTTTAGCGAATGGAAAGCTGTTGGAAACTATTAGCAACTGCTAATGCTTTTGCAGCTGACTGTTGACTCTTCCTATGTTTAACTTCCCTGCATTTCTAAGGGCCTGAAAAAGAAATTGACCATTTAAAACGAGTCTTGTCATAAACCATCCCTGACCTCATTGTCTGCTCCTACATTAAAGAAAAAGTCTCTTATTTGACCAGAAGACTTTCTTTCCTACTACACTTCTGTGTTCACGTTCTAGCTTCCATGTTTGTTTGTCTTTTTGATTAACTTTAGTTTGATAATACCTCCTCAATTCTTGCAGATCTTCCTCATGAGAATGAAACAACTGGTTATATTTTTATCCATGCTGAGGGTGGTTTGAATCAACAAAGAATTGCTGTATGAGTTCCCTTATATCAAATAGTGTGTTCAATTAATTTTTTAAAGATAGTATGTTCGATTATATTCCACAAACTTATGGTAAATAAATTCTATGTTGCAATATAATGTTTGTTTACAGATCTGTAATGCTGTTGCTGTGGCAAAGATAATGAATGCCACCCTTATATTACCTGTGTTGAAACAGGACCAGATTTGGAAAGACCAAACGTAAGATGATCTGATTTTTTTGTTATTGTGCACATTCATGTATTACTGCTTGCATCTTACAATTGTTTCACAGTGAAGGTCGGCCATCAACATTAAAAATTCATGTTAATACATCTTCATAATGAAATGAAGTTGATAGTGAGATTATATTATGTGTTGATCAAATATGCTTAATGATTTTATGGCGTACTGATCAACTAATGTTGAATTGGTTGTCTTTCAATTGACTGTTTTTTAAAAGTGCAATCATTGGTTTCATGTCAATGTGTTCTTGCAGGAAATTTAAAGACATTTTTGATGTTGATCATTTCATTGAATATTTGAAGGATGATGTTCGTATTGTTCGTGACATACCAGAGTGGTTTACAGACAAATCAGAGTTGTTTTCTAGCATAAGGTTTGGCTTTAGAGTTTGCGTTTCTTCATTTCTTTTCTTCTTCTTTTAGGGGGAGCAGATGATATCTTTCACTAAGGCTATGTAGTACAACCAACCACTTTGGGCATATTTTTTAATTGTCATTTGGTGGAATGGGTCTTTGTTAATGACGAAGTTTGTATTTATGTTTTAGACGGACAGTGAAAAACATTCCAAAGTATGCACCTGCTCAATTCTATATTGACAATGTACTGCCTCGAATCAAAGAGAAGAAGATAATGGCTCTTAAACCTTTTGTTGATCGACTTGGGTAAGTTGTTTGTGTGTTGACATTGTCAGTCTTTTCTTTCGATGAAGAAAATTGGCGCGAACAACTGAGTTGTTCCAACTTATCATTTATTCACATTTGTGCCTTGGTCTAGGTATGATAATGTTCCTCCAGAAATCAATAGGCTAAGATGCAGGGTGAATTATCATGCTCTTAAATTCCTTCCTAAGATAGAAAAGATGGCTGATTTATTGGTATCAAGGATGCGAAACCGCACTGGCAGTCCAAATCCTTATATGTATGTGTAATTACTTGACCAAAATGACTTTTTTAGCTCTAACTCAAAAGATGCTAATGCTCATTTGTTATTCAGGGCTCTCCATCTTAGATTTGAGAAGGGGATGGTAGGCCTATCCTTTTGTGATTTTGTGGGAACAAGAGAGGAGAAAGCTAAGATGTCAGAATATAGGAAAAAGGAATGGCCTCGACGTTATAAGGTCAAATATGTGTTAACTTTATGCTTTTGTTAGCAACAAGGGAAATCAAATGCTTGATATACTTGCAATTGATCTTATGTCCAGAATGGCTCCCATCTCCATCAATTGGCTCTGGAAAAACGAAAAGAAGGTCGATGCCCTCTTGAACCTGGGGAGGTTGCTGTGATTCTTCGAGCCATGGGCTATCCTAAGGGGACTCAGATATATGTAGCTTCAGGCCAAGTTTATGGTGGACAAAATCGGATGGCTCCATTGAGGAACATGTTCCCAAATTTGGTATCAACTTTTACATTTTCTTCTGTTGTTCAAATCATTTATTTCGCTTCATTTACTCATACCGGTTTCATTTTTCTCTTTCCTCACATGCATAGAGAAAAACTGCAATGTATTAGTCTCCTCTGGACATTAAATAAGACAAAATTAGGATTGACGTCAGTTCCACCTTTATGGTGATACAACCCAAAGATGAGTTGTGATGAGATTACATCGAAGGGGCTGAAGTATTATTGCGACAACGTTGCACCAAGAGAGAAGCTAAGATGAGAGATATGTTGTTGTGCAAATGAGGAAAATAAGTTGTAAAATGAAACACATGTAAATAGCAAGAAGAGAGGACTAACGGTTAATAGTCAGTGGTATTAGGGTGTAAATACTTTTTGGACAATTAACTTACAGTTTGTTGCTTTCTCACTCTATCTCTTCTCTTCTTTGATCTTCCTTGAACCTCAATTTCTCCTAATTTCCCAAAACTAAAGAACCCTAAATTGATCATTGAAATATAACTGTATCAATTTAGTATCAGAGCTATCAATTCTTGACAAGAATTTAGTGAATTTGAAGGAGATGTTCCACAGAACTAGATCTTATGATGTGAGACACTTGGACGAAATCTTGAAGAATCAGATGTAGGAACTGGAGGCTAAGTATGAGAAAATAATCGAGGGATTAAAGGAAATTATTTTCCAACTACATTAGAATGGCACTCAAACTCGATAAATGATGGAGGATGATAGAAAGGTATTTAAGGTGAATCCGAATGAATTTTGGGGACATAATGGATCCACCATGCCGACCAAGTTCATTAAGGTCAAACATCCTGCTATTGACGGTGAAGGTCTTTGTAATTGGATCTCCAAATGCGAGCAATTCTTCATGTTGGATAGAACTCCAGGTGAAGTGAAGGTATTGCGAAAATGCATCTCACTGGAGGGGAATTATCTTGGCATCGATTGTATCTGAAGAATAGATTGATGGCGGAACTACCCAATTGGGAACAGTGCGTAATAACTTTAGAGTAGTATTTTGGGGAATCTTTGTTTGATGATCCAGTAGGAGAATTGAAGGAGTTAAAGCAAACCACAAACAAGAAGGATTATTTTGGGAAGTTTGATTTTTTGACACAAATTGGTGATGCCAGAGCCCTACTTGGTGAGCTTGTTTAGAAGGGATTGAAGACTGCAATCGAGTGTCCAGTCAAGTTATTTAACCCAAGAAACTTGCAACAAGCATATGAAGCAGCCAAGAAGCAAGAATTGGTGTTCCGGCATCACTTTGTAGCTTATAAAACCAATTGGAAGAGCCAGCTACTAGGAGCATAGGGAGTCACCAACTCCAAGATTGTAGCAGGAACTTTTACCTAAGCCTCCATCGTTGGACAGTGAGACGAAGGTGTCTAGAATAGCAAGCAGTAGAAACATTGATGAATGAAGAGCTAAAGGTTTGTACTTTTGGTGTGAGGAAGAAGTTTACACCAGTACACAAATATAAGAAGCAACTTTATATGTGTGTGGTGCATGAGAGTGATGAAGTGGATGAGAGGATTGAAAGAGAAGAAATGGGGGAGCAACCACTGACTATTCCAATGAAGTTATGCCAGGTACCACAGCTGCTCAATTTGGACAAATCGATCCATGTTTTGATTGATGGGGGTAAAACCCATAATTTCGTAATCAAGGCCCGGTTAAGAAGGAGGGGTTATTAGAGGAAATTGAGTCGATTATGATTATTGTTGGAGGAGGAATGTAGCTATAGTGCAATAACAGATATATGAATGTGAGTTGGGTGATTAATAATCATTGAATATAAGAAATATAAGAATGTGTGGGGTGATTAATAATCATTCATTAAATTATGATGCTTTAGTGATAAAGATTGGGAGAAGTGATATGGTGTTGGGAGTTCAAAGTTTAACTGGATTAGATGATGTAGTTTTTAACTATAAGAATGGCACTATGATCTTTGCGTGGAAAGGAGAAATAGTTGAGTTGCATGGTGACCTAGAGAGTGGAGTTAAAGTTGCCGTTGGAAAAACAAACAGTGAAGAGCTTGAAGGACGTGAATATTGTCTACGACTTTTTGTTATTAAAGCACTTGTATGATATCCAATGGATACAGTCACTTCAATGTGTTTATCAATGTTAGGAGTTGGAAGTAAGTAAAGAAAAAGTATGAGTAATCAGGACCTTGTTAATAATCTGTTAGCAAAATATGAAGATGTTTTTGTTAAACTAGTGGATTTACCACCAAGAAGACAGCATAATCTTAGGATTGGTTTAAAGGAAGGTGCTGAAGCATTTAATGTAAGGCCTTATAGGTATTTCGGGGAACAAAAGAGAACAATAAAAGAGTTGATCAATGATATGTTGAAGCAGGAATCATCCAAGACAGTGTCAGCCCTCTCTTACCACTTGTTTTGGTGAAAAAGAAAGACAACTCATAGAGATTGTGGGTGGATTATAAGGCCTTGAATACAGGTATTGTGAAAGACAAATTTCCAATTCCTTTGATAGAAGAGCTAATGGATAAATTGGGCGGTGTATGATTCTTTTTCCAAGTTGGATTTAAGGGCTGGTTATCATCAAATCTGCATGTTCGATGAGAATCTTCAGAAGAATGCCTTCAAGAATGATGAAGGGCATTATGAGTTTTTGAATATACCTTTTGGCTTAAGCAATGCTTCTACTGCTTTCCAAAGCTTAATGAATTTCATCTTTAAACCATATTGAGTAAATTTATAATGGTGTTTCTTGTGACATTCTAGTACATAGTACGTTGTTGTGTAATCAAGGAAAATAAGTTATAGAATGAAACACATAGAGGCTTAATAGTTATAATAGCTGTTGGTATGAGGGTGTAACTACTTTTTGGACAATTCACTAACAATCTGTTACTTTCTCTCTCTATGTCTTTTCTTTCTCATCTATTCTCTTATCTTTCTTGAACCTCAATTTTGCATAATTTCTCAAAACTAAACAACCCTAATTCAATCATTGAAATTTAACCTTATCATATGGATCGCACCATGATTTTGAGTAGTTGATTGCATAGAGACAGAACTTGTCAATGATTCATTTAGTTATTCATAGTTATTCAGTTAAACCAATGATTCATTATTGGAGCAGATAGTAATTTTGATTTTCAAATAAATTTGGATCTTTTTATTTGTGAAATTTTTTTAATGTAGTGAGTAATAGCACTATTTACTCGTTCAAAAATTCTAATTTAGGCAATTCATACCATCTGTACATGGTGTATCAACTTCCTTAACCTTCCGACACGAGGCAAGCATCAGTCCCCATGCATGACCTTACAACTTTGTAGAGACCTATGTTTTCGGTAAATAGTCGCCTGGGTTGGATGAGCCTCAACCCGGTAGTCTTTGTAATAGAAGAGACATTTGTTGATTAGCCTATGCTTCTTTAAAAAGATTGTCATAAATAATTAAAGTGGGTCAGAATTTTGTGAGACAGTTCAGTTCATATCCGATGTGAGCTCTGTGAGTGTTAAGAGTGTTGGGATGAACTTTTCCTAGTATGAGAGGACCGGGAAGGAAGCAACTTTGGTGTACCAGTTATTGTGCCCACAGTAAATGTTGGGTAGCCAAGGCTAACTATTGTGAATGTTTCTTCACGATAATTATTATGGAGAATATACCAAGACCAAGTCTAAGTTACATGTATCATTTTGAATCCAATTGGTAATTGAATGCTTTCCAGTTCTGCTTCCACTTTTTTGTATGTATACTTAAATATAAATTGAGCAGACAAGCAGAGACCTTCCAGTTTTGTATAGTTTACGATATTATGTTTCGCATCCTTGCCATGTTCATCACAAGATTTGTTACCAGGTGACAAAAGAAGAGTTAGCAAGCAATGAGGAGTTGAGTAGTTTCAGGAAGCACGTGACGAGTTTAGCAGCCCTCGACTTTTTGGTTTGCTTGAAGTCTGATGTTTTTGTAATGACTCATGGAGGCAACTTTGCTAAATTAATTATTGGTGCACGAAGGTACATGGGTCACCGTCAGAAATCCATCAAACCAGACAAGGGACTGATGTCTAAATCTCTGGGAGATCCATACATGAGCTGGGTTCCCTTTGTTGAGGATGTGATTGTTACCCACCAGACTCGAACTGGACTGCCGGAAGCCACCTTTCCTAACTTTGACCTCTGGGAAAACCCCTTGACTCCTTGCATGTGTAAAGCTTGACCGTGTAACTCTTTGAGCAGCATTTGCAGGAAGACTGAGGGTCATCACATCTAGAACATTTGACATGAAAATGATGAAGAATTGAATAGAGCAGCTTTAACACAGGGATGAACTTAAGGATCACAGAGCACATTAAAAGGTACTGAACGGCTTGCTGGCTGGAGATCATTGTCACATGATTACAGGACTTGAAATGTCATCATTTGCTATATTCTCTTTACTGTGATGAGCTGCAGTTTTATCTCCAAAAGTAGACCAACGTAAGTGGTTTATGTTAAATACAATATGGGGTTGATGATATTTGTAAGTCAATGTCTTGTAGATTACTAGTTGAAAATGCAACCCTTTTTGCAATTTTTGTGGCTATTGCTACTGAATCTGTATGGTCCTTTCAAAACAGCTAAGGATGATAAGTTCCCACTAGTCTGGTTCAATAAAAGCTTTCGTATATTCTGTCTTTACTGGTTCGGCATTGTCCAATTACAGCCTAAGCTGTGAGTAGATTCCTTGTTCTCTTTAGTCACTTTCATGAATATGCAAGGAAGCAAGGCATCCTTCGTTAATCGTAAATTTTTGCACTTCTTTTTGGGTCAAAATCAATTTCTTGTCTGAATACATGGTTACTCTGTGCTCCTCTGTGAAAAAGTGTGTTATGGTCCCGCGTTTGAGATCGAGTAACAGGGTGAGTAGACTGTCTTTTTGGTCGACCTATCTTGAGTAGAATTTCAGCTCTTCAAAGGGAGACTGATACCTTAGAGTTC
>JANIPN010000003.1:19334680-19362506 GCA_027478595.1 Erythroxylum anguifugum
AAGACAAACAAAGGCACGCCGGGGGTTGTTTCCCGGGAGGCCCCTCCGACGTTCAAGTCAGTATTTTAGTAGAGTTTCGGTCGCTATAATCAGAGAACAATGGGATTGTATGGTCATACCTGAATCTCAGCCAGAATAACACATTATATACCTATGAATGCCATTAGGTTTAGGTTTACGTGAGTCATTGTGTTTGCATGTGAGTCTAATGCTCGATGGGCCGTCGTCATCTGGGCTCAGGGCTGAGCCTAGGAGAGCTAATTTGGCCGACCCGACCAACTTCTCGTGATAGCAACTCGTCAATACATTGATTGATGAACATACCTACGTCACTACTCACTAGTATCTCTTTCTTTTTCCCCTAAAATTTAATGTTATGTGGAACTTTTTAGCATTACATCGTATATTCTTAGTTGGAGCATTTGAGGAACTGAAAAAGGTTGATCATTGGCATTGCATATTTGCTGTCCGAGAGAGAAGAGAGGAATGACTTGGATGCTTATGTCAACTACAGTATGAAATTGGGAATTCGTGCCATGCATGATGCCAACATTCATTTTCATTCAACAAAAACAAATATTTTTACTTGTTAAGAGATCCATTGCTCCACCAACTCCCAGGAATCTTCCAAGTACTTGCTTACGCCTCTAAGAGTATGCTTCCCCTTTCCAGCCTTTGTTTATAGTTTTTACCAGGAACATGGATGGTTGGAATTGGTGGATATGCCAATAATAATGGAGTCGATGGCAAAAGATATTCAATATAATTACATCCCATCAAAGAATAACACCTCTCCATTATTCTAAACAGAAAGGTTAGAAGTGAAAGCAACCGCAGAATCCTTTCTGTACATTACTTCAAAACAGAAAAGGCCTGTAAATTAATTAATTGCTTCCAGGGTTCCTTTTTCCAACAATCCCATCAAGTTAACCGTTGCCTAGCTCAAGTATGATTTACATGAATCACAGGATTATGGAACTGATTAACATGTCATACAAGATTCTTAAAGATTGCGGGATACTAACTACATTCAAAGTTCTACCTAGAGCACATTCAAACAAGGATTTGGTTTCACTTCACCTGACCTTTGAACTTGAATTAACAGGTCAGGTTAATGCATCAAGGAATGAATCATAAGGGCAAGGTTCATTGACTCTTCTTCTAATATAAATTACGAAACGAACAACAAATCTTATAGTAATATTTTATAACGAAGTATTTGCTGCACTAATGAACTCTACAAGTCGAAGAAGATGCATTGTATAACAAGAAAAGATGCATTGTATAACAAGAAAAGGTTGTGAATGATGACTAGAAGTCAAATCCCAATCCTGAACCCATTGACATTACTTAATATTACGAACTTTATGCCTTGTCCTTTGCACTAATTTAAATAATATTTTACATAAATTGAATCATTAATGATAATATATTTTATAATATTTTAGATAATTATTTATGACATTTTTAATATAACAAAGTAAATTTTATACTCCCTCTGATTCTTAACAAGTGTCGTTTTAGATACATTTTAATTATTCAAAATAAGTGTCATTCTTGACTTTATATGCATGCTTATAATTTTACTTCCAAAATTAACCTTTAATTTCTCTCGCATCTTAATTACATAGATTATATTTTCAAGGCACTTTAACATGTAATTAATAAGGGTATAACAGACATTTCATTAACTTTCTTAATAAGTGTGCATTCCTCTAAAACAACACTTATTATGAATAGGAGGGAGTAATATTTAGTCTCTTTTTCCGTAAACCACAAAAATGGAGCCTGTGAAAGGGCGCATGTATCGACCTAGATCCTCTGTCCAATATTATTCTGTCCTATCTTGTTCATTGAATCTCAACCATTTATTTATGTAGATTCTGTGCTTATTTATGTGGGCCCCACATAAATAAATGGTTAAGATTTAAGTCGACATAATAAAATAGGGTAATACTGGACAGAAAATCCAGACTCGCATGTATCAAGGAGCAGACGATTTGCCAGTCAAACAACAATTCTTGTAAGCAGTTTGGTAAAGGCAAGTTAATACTGCTACGCCAGGTAAAAGAATTAAGACTTTTCTCTTTACTCTTGAGTCGAATAGGGATTAGTCATTGTCCTCTCATGCATCTTTTAGTCTTATTTGATCATAGACCATGAAATGAAGCCCATTGAAAGAAGGGGTCATGAGGTTCATATGGCATTTTAAGCAATAGACTAATAACGTCATAATCACTTGTTGATGACATGAGTTCGAAAACAGGAACAGGAGCAGAGAATAGAAGATGCAAAACAAAATTTGTCTTTGGCATTTATAGAATTCGCCGATCTCTATCGCTTTTCCTCTCGCCTTCAAAGTCTTTGGCCTTGGGTTTTGGTCTTCTCCAATAATTGAGGCCGCCGCCAAGTAATTGTAACAAAAAATATTTTATTTCAATATTTAAAATCAAATTTAATTATACAATTTGACATTAATTAAGTAAATATATTTAAAATTTTAATTAAAAAAGAATACAAGAAACTCTAAAATTATTGACGACACATGAATCGCAATGAGAGGAGTTAGTATGGTTGGAGAGTTTGACCAAACTTCAATCCGTACTTAATCGTTGCTTGAGTCAATTCCAACCTTTTTATAACCAGAAAAGCTCGAACTTGTTAAGAATTTATTATTTATAATTAATTTAAAACATATAATAAATAAAATATTTAGTGGTCTTTTAAAACAAATATCTTAAAGAAATTTCTTTAGAATTTGATGGACAGATATCCAATAAGGAGACTAATCACGAATGCCAGACTTTGGCGCCTTCTCAACTGGCTGGAAATTCCTGTGCTCTCTCTCTCTATATGTATCCCAACACAAGATCTAAGCATCAGACACAGATTCGGCGCGCAGTTTAAGGATCTCTGCCCTTTTTACTTGCTCAAAGCTTAACTAACTTAACCATTTCTTGAGTCTATTCATTTCCGTTCTTCCTCAAATTTTCCTTCCTTTTCTCGGTGTCCAAACATGAATTCTGCAGCTCTCAAGACTCTGCCTTTTCTTCTCTCAAGACCACCAAGTCGCACTTTCACTCACCTTAAACGAACCCAACTCATGATTTCAACTCGTAATACAAACCCTGATTTAAAATCGGATACTAAAACGTCAAACTTGTCCGTTCCTAGTTTTGCGAAGACTGAGACACCGGTGGCCACAGCCAATTTTTACTGCTCTGCCACCCAGGATCCTGTCTCCGTTAGGCTTCAACGCCTTGTTGTGGAATTCAAGTCGCTAACCGAGCCGATAGACCGCGTGAAGCGGCTCTTGGATTACGCGGCTAGGCTGCCTCCCTTTGACGAGTCGACTCATTTGCCTGAGAACCGAGTTGTCGGGTGCACCACTCAGGTGTGGGTAGAGGTGAAAATGGATGAAAGTGGAAGAATGAGGTTTAGTGCGGACAGTGACTCAGAGATTACGAAAGGGTTTCTGTCGTGTCTTATTTGGCTGCTCGACGGTGCTACGGCGGAGGAGGTTATGGCGGTGCAGGCAGAGGAGCTAGAGGCGGTTAATGTGGGGATGCATGGTAGGGTCCAATCAAGAGTGAACACATGGCATAATATATTGATTAGTATGCAGAAGAGGACTGAGAGTTTGTTGGCCGAGCAAATCAGACGATCGCCCGAGGGGCAGTTGATTCCTCTGATCGTCGACGGTTTAGGTGATGACGGGAGTCTGAACGACACTCAGGTTCAGGTAGATGGAGTATGTGTTTTTGTTTGTGAATGTTTAGTAAATGAATTAAAGGTTTCGATTTGTGTTAGACCACGTTAAATTTTTTTTGCTGATAGAGTCTTTTGTCTTGGAGTCCATGTTTGATTCTGGGGGGTGATATTTTGTGTTCTACGACATATACAGCAATCCAGATGGCAAGAGTTGGACGCCAACTTGTCAAGGCCATAAGCGCTTGACCTTTTCATTTATGCGAGCAATACGATACTGTGTTTGTAAAGGTATTTACTTCCCTTCTCCCCATTTAGGTCCTTTTCGGTTAACTGATGGCTTAACTCATGTAAGATTTATCACTGCCTTTGTATGCAATCTGGGTTCCTATTATTGTGTTCTGAATATGAAAGTTAATGAACTAAAATGGGATGCAAGTTGAAATGCTATGCTCCCACTGGCAGATGAATCAAACTAATTGAAGCTGTTATATAAATTGGTATAAGTTCCTTTCCATTTTTAATGGCAGTTTTATGGCCGATCATTGTGGATGTAGTGATAAATGTTCTTTATATTTTGCTGGGATTAGATACTTCTTGTTGTTGCTACTTTAACTCCATTTTCATGATAAAGACGTTAACAAAGTTCACTGCAAATGATTCTGGTGATAATGGTATCGGCTTTTCAGTTAACAAGTGACACATTGCAGAACTAATATTCACTTTACTTATATCAGTTTTCTTCTAGGAACTCCCCTGCTTCAGCTTACAAAAGTGAGGCTCTCCTATAGTAGTATTACTATCTACAAACATTGTCAGATTTATGCTTTCTAAACGATTTTTAATATCAACAATCTCACAAAGTGCAAACTGTGGCTGTTTTGAAATTCCGTATGCTTTGATTTCGAATTTAAGCCCTGTCAAATAGACATTCATGTTGACATCCGAACTGCATTCATTTTCATGAGCCAGATGTGACTCTTGGAAGTATTTCATGATTCCCCGGTGAGAAATATTTCGTTTCAGCCTTTAAAGCTGGGTATTCAAGTCGTGGCTTTCGGCCACTTGCAAATATTGGATGTCAGCTAGTTCTCCTGGCGAGATACGTAAGGTTTGTTTCCCCAGATTGGAAAGCATCTGTCTTTACATATTTGACAGTATTCAGATTCTCTGACCTGGATTTCGCAGGCCAAGAAAGAGGATCGTGATGGTTGACCAAGCCGTGATTAACAGTGTTCTTACTACTATGCAGCAACTTATTGAATCTTGGTTGTCTTGGCAACCAATTTGGGACCAAATCAAAAACTACGTTGAAATTGCAAGCCATGTCAGCTTTTTGTATTAGAAGGACATTCAGTTTCAGTATGCCTAGAAGACTGGAGGGTTTTTTTAACAGCCTTATCAAATATAATTTGCCTATAGGGGCGCGTTCCTCGCTGCAGGTTCTGTTATTTCATGAATTTGTCCACTTGCGATGTGTCTTTGCTATGCAATGTAACCTTATCAGTCCTAGTGAATCATAGAGATGAATCTCAATTGTCTTCCACCTTCTAATTCCTTAGCTGTCATATGCATAGATTCTACGACCATCACAGATCATTGTTAAACAGAGAAACATCATGGACAAAGATGCAATTTTTGTGACTTAGTAGAAAGCTAATCAAGCAAGCATCATGCTCTTATGTACCAAGTCTCGCTGGGACATAAGGTGGCAGCTGATGTTGTTTTGTGGTACTGGTAGATGTCATTCCAAGTCACTTGTACTTGATTAATGCCAACAAAAAGCGAACTTGCAGTGTTTTTCTTTGTCAACGGTCTTAAATTATCAATCTAAATCCATATGATTTGATTTTAAAGTTGAGAATGCTTGATCTTAGTGACACATCTAAGAAAAAGGAAATGTGGAAAATGATGCTAAAAAGAGTTGTGGAATGTGATTTTCCAGGGGACTGATAATATTTAATTTTGCAAAAGCCATAGAGCGTGGTGTAATTTCTTGGATTTAACGACAACAGATACAATCTGGGGTTGAGGCTTGTTTAGTAATTTTAAGAAAGCCCTAAAAATGAGGTAAATGAACGGACACCACGCGCAACAAGAAGTCAAAAAAGTGCAGAAGAATCCTGACCGTCGAAAAGTGGGCTCATCTGCGGTTATATCAGAGTCTATGGGCTTTTGATGCGTGGACACTCTATTCATATTTACAAGATCTCAAATTCTGTGAGGCTAGAACGTGACACCAAACCACCCACCTACAACTTGATCCCACTAGAACGAAACAGTGTCACAACCAGCGCGTGATGAAATTTTAAAATTTAAAATTCCAATTCTGGATCATAAATATTTAAAAATAAAAGTGAAAAAAATGACAAAAAAAAACCGGAAAATTGCACGCTCTTTTTCTCACCTTTTCTTCTTCGCATGTTATCGGAGCTCCGGCTCCCTAATCAGAGCCCAAGCTCAATTACCCACCCACCCGCTCCTCTCTCACCTATTTAAAGCAAACCTCAAAAACCGAAATAAATATAAAAGAGCTCTTCATTTTCTTTTCTTGTTGATATTTAATTTAATTGTCAGATCTTTGAGAGCTCTTTCGGATTTCACCAAATAATGGCCAAACCGTGGGGCGGAATCGGGTCATGGGCCGCCGAGGCCGAGCGCGAGGAGTCCGAGGAACGGGAGGCTGCCGAGGCCAGAGGGCCGTCGACGGAGTCATCCCAGAGTTTTCCCAGCTTGAAGGAGGCGACGAGCGCCAAGACTAAGAAGAAGAAAATGACTCTCAACGAATTCCACTCCGCCTCCGGAGCCCTCGGAGGCGGTGGGCGTCAGGTTGAGTCCAAGGGGTTAACCACTGAGGAGATGCTCCGCCTTCCTACTGGCCCCAAGGAGCGGTCTCCGGAGGAAATGCAGTACGGACGGCTCGGGGGCGGTTTCTATTATAACCGTAGCGGTCCATCGCCCGGGGGGCGGGAGAGGGATGGTTCGGACGGTTCATGGGGCGGCGGTCGGAGGCAGTACGGAGGGTTTGAGGATGAGCGGAGGGGCCCGCCTCCTAGGGTTTCTGATTTTGATCAACCTTCGAGAGCTGATGAGGTTGATAATTGGGCAGTGGCGAAAAAGGCAATTCCATCGTTCGAGTCGAACCGGCAACCCCGTTATGGGACTCTTGGAGGCGGTTCGAGGGCCGATGACGTTGATAATTGGGCAGTTGGGAAGAAATCGATCCCTACTCGATCTCCCACGTTCGGGTCGGGTTTTCGTGATTCGGGGCCTGAACAGGATCGGTGGACGAGGGGAGGAATTCGTGAACAAGAACGGGAGAGACCCAAATTGTCCTTGGATCCGCCGAAAGGAGATTTTGGAGGGAATGAGTTGGCGAAAGCAAATAGGCCAAACCCGTTTGGGGCAGCGAGGCCTAGAGAAGAGGTTTTGGCAGAGAAAGGATTAGATTGGAAGAAGTTGGAAATGGAAATGGATGCGAAGAAAACTAGTTCACAATCAAGTAGGCCGACGAGTGCACAATCGAGTAGGCCTTCGAGTGCACAATCCACAAGGTCCGAGGGACAGGGCATGCAACAGGGGTTGGAGAGCTTGGGGGCAAAACCGAGGCCAAAGGTTAATCCTTTTGGTGATGCTAAGCCTAGGGAGGTGTTGTTGCAAGAAAGAGGCAAAGATTGGCGGAAGATTGATCTTGAATTGGAGCACCGTGGGGTTGACAGGTCCGTATTTCGTAAGATTATTGCGTAGTATTGTGGAAATGATGTTTTGAGAATGTCCATACATTTTTCATTATCTTTTTTATGATTTATGGATGCTTTGAATAGCTTTTAACTTTTTATCTCTCAAGCTGTTTTCTTCTTTTCTGTGGATGGTTTCATTAACCTCAGAGCTTTTTTCTGGTATAGGACTTGTATTCCATGTTTTGACGTGAAAATGATGATAATACAAATAGCATTTGGATTTGTGGTGATGATTTAGAATCTTGATCTATTGGATCAACTCCTCTAATCTAGCTACTGTAACTTTGTTCTACCTTATAGTGAATTTGGACTGTGGCTACTGAAGAACATTTGTCTGTTGGTGGCCATGTTTATCATTCTTGAAATTTGACGACTTAAAATTGACATTTATGTACAGAGCATCCTATTGAAATGGTGAACTTATAATTCTTGGTGCTTTATTGGAAATTGGAATGGCATCAGGAGCTGTACCTCACAACAGTTAAACAACCTCATTGAATATTGTGATCACCAGACAGGAAAATAGTGATCTTATTGACTGTGATCAAGTCTTACATGTCTAAATTTTCTGTTATTAGGGGTTTTGGATTCTAACAAAGAATTCAATTGTTGAAGAACTGAAAATGAATTTCAGGTATGCTTGAAATTGGTTGCTGTGATAAACTAAAACTAAAGTTGGCTGAACAGGAGGCTGACATCCAAACTGTTTTGAGATTGGATCAATTGTCTACATCTGCTGGGTTTATCTTTTTTTTTTTCCTTCCCCAAATGGCCTATTGTCATCCCAATTTATGCATGAAATTCTTTCTGTTTGAATATCATTGATTATAGTTTGACCAATCATTGTTCACTAAGCTTAAAAATCATTCGAACATTGCTTTCATAGAAAAAAAATTGATACATCTTTTTGTTCTAATTTCTTATGCATCATAACTTTTGTGAATGAATTGTTTTCATGTTTAAGAGTGTATTCACTGTAAACAACTGGTGAATTTGATTCAAAATTGTTCCAATAGACTGAGTGTAAAAACTTCTGATTAATAAGTGATCATGCTTCTGCTCATTGATTTAGAGATTTATTGCTTTTTGTTTTTAAAGCAAATTGTATCTGGACCCGTAGTATTGTAGATGTTATTGTAGTGATTCGTACTTGTAAGTATACCATGTACATACTTCTGAACCTAAGAATGTATTTATGCAGTTCTCTATTGCAGATTGATCTTTGTACTGATATGAATTGGATTCATTATATTGGCCCCTAAGCTTTGACTCATGTACTCAAAACCGGTCCCCAGAAGTGGAAAAGTAAAAAGATGAGAAACTATGCATTAGATATGTAACTGCCATCTTGCACATGCTCATTGTCTGTCTTCCACTGCTTTTCACTTTACACCTTCTTGCTACATTCATGTTTGACATAGGGTTCTCTTGTGCTTCACTACTGCTTGAATTGGTACTATCTGATAGATAATTGTTTCAGACCTGAAATGGATGAGGAAAGATCGTTGAAAGAGGAAATAGAGACTTTAAAAAAGGAGCTCCAGAAGGAAGTTACAACAACAACAAACAGGGGATATCTTCAAGAGTCTGGCGGAGAAGAACCTAGTATACAAGAAATGTTATCTCATAAAGAAAGGGAACTGGAAAAGTTGATTCGTGATCTGGATGACAAGGTGCGGTTTGGGCAGAAAGCTGTTGATAGGCCAGGTTCGGGAGCAGGAAGGTCTGTAGTTTTTCCTGAGAGACCACATTCACGATCTGGATCATTTGATGATTCTAGAAGCATAGAGTCCACAGATAGGCCGAGATCACGTGGGCTGCACGATAGTTGGTCAAGGCCTGGTGATGAGAGAAGATCATACCAAGGTGGCAGGGGAAGAGTATTTCTAGGTGGCAGAGACTTCGACAGGTATATAATCTTTCTTAACAGTCGCTCTCTCTCATTTCTTGTGCATTACTTTTCTGTTGAATCCAGTGTTGGAACTCTAGCAGGAGTGTGCTATGTAGTTACTTTCTGTATTTTGTGCTCATATGCATTCAGTTTCCTGTTGCAAACCAAGAACAGTTATAAGTTGACCATAAATTGTCTTCCCCCGTATGAATACAGAGGATGTTGATGAAACGGGTTTTTCTGATCCAGCTGCTTGTTGAGTGCTTGGTTCATCTTTCATGTGGATGCTACAGGTTCTTGTATGATAGTTGCCATTTTGAGATGCATGTAACATTAGGGTGTAATGTAGTTTGGTTGTTGTCACTTGGTTTCTAAAAAAGGATGCTCCTAACTGGCCATAACTTTGTATCATGTCACTTGCATATGCAATTTTCTTTTCCAAGATGCCTAGATTGAGGCCTATAACGAACGCTTCTAAATGTTTTGCAGGCCAGGAACAGGGGCGAGATGGTGAAGAGCTTCGGTGGAGTAGAATCAAGTTCTGTCATCAGCTTTTGACAATCGGAATCAAATAATACCTTCTTAATTTTATCTTTGCTCTCTTGTTTTTTGCTCTGGAAATGGAGTAAAGAATTCTTGAACACTGGCACTGGAACCATTGCATTGATCTATTGATACTTCAAACTATGTAAAATTGCAATTTTTTAACCAGATTTTCGTCTGTTTTGGGGCAGGGAGCCAGTACTGTTGGGTAGGACTCGGAATTTATTGAACGCTATGGAACTCGCATGTTTCTTCTGTCCTTTGCTTATCTTTATGCAGTTGGATTTTGTTGTGCATGTGACCGCTAAGTTGGATTTATGCAGTGCTGCATTTTTCTTTCCCAAGTTCGATTGCGTTTGATTTGATGTATTCTCCTCTCTCCCGATTGGTGAACACAGGAGAAAGACAATTCCTTTGGTGGCTAAATATTTTCTTTACGCTGTTTTCTTTTGAAGGACTTGCAACTGACACTGATCATCAAGCCCTTGACCTTTTCCTCTGTAAATATAGATCAAAAGATTCTCGTGACTACTTTTAAGTGTACCATAGGTTGAAGTCGACAACTCTATGTTTGAACCATAGAACACTGTAAAAATGAATTCAAGCTGTGGAATAGACTCACTTTCAAATGAGTACGAGTATATCATTTTTATTTTTTAAGCAATTCTTTCTAAGTTTAAGCTATGACAGGAGGTCCATTGTCCTGTAAGCCGTCTCTTTATGATTCTCTCTTAATGGTCATCAATGAGATTTGTTTGTCAAGTTGACTTCTGAATTGAAGTATCGCATCTAACAAGGAAGGGAGCTCCATAGCAGTGATTTGATATCAATCTTCAAACGAATCTACCCACTTGCAGATCGCAGAAGACATAAATACATAGCTAACTAGCAACTTGGCACATGCTCGGCCCAGTATATCTGTTGACAGCTCAAGTGACTTGGGATAGAGTTGGCAAATGCCCAGTAGAGAAAAGTCTTCAGACCACAACCGACCTCAATATCTACAAGACTTTGTTGATTTCTATGCCTTGCAAGTTCTTCAAATTTGGATTCACTTTTTTAAGTGGCCTTGATGCTTTCCATTTCAAGCTGACGACGATTGAAAAACGAAAGCAGACCAAGTTGGTGGACGGTAATAACTTTGTGGCATTATACACAGGCCTAGTTATGCCTTTTGATTAAAGAATCTCACTATCATTTAATCCCCAATTCGTGAAATTTAAGTACTTTGGTAATTTTGCTTTTAAATTGATTTTTTCCTTAATTTCCCAAAAAAAAAGAAGAAATAGATGTTAGCGGCGTTGGTCAATGCCCTTCTTTTCTTCCGTTTCCTTTCTTGCTGCATCTGAACTTTTGTCATCTTTCAACTGAGGTCAGTTCAAATTATGATTAATTGCGACGAAGTTGATGTACACGAATCGACCTCCACCTGTTTGATATAAATCCTTTATCGCCTAATGGACTGGTTAAGACCCAGAAATCCCTGGGATCTGAAACTCGCGTTCAAAGCAACTGCGGTCATAGTTCCTTTAGCAGTTGTGTACTCAGTCTTCATTGCAACTGGACAAAGAAGGAATATTGGTTCCTCTAATGCTTGTAAGTTCCCTGCCGTATTCAACTTTGGAGATTCAAATTCTGACACTGGTGGCCGCTCAGCTGCGTTTCAGCGAATTCCTTACCCTAACGGCTATTCTTTCTTTGGAAAACAATCGGGGCGTTATTGCGATGGACGGGTCATTGTTGATTTTATAGGTTAGTGATAACCAAGTGTTAGCTTGGCCACCAGATTGTTTGGAGGGTTTCATAAGGTTCTTTGGTAATTTTGTGCAGCTGAGAAGTTGGGATTGCCACATTTGAGTGCTTATTTAGACTCCATTGGGACAAATTTTAGGCATGGAGCAAATTTTGCTGTAGGAGGGTCAACGATACAGCCCCTGGATACAAGGATATTTGAGGGAGGTTATAATCCCATTTCTCTTGAAATACAGGTGCTGCAATTTGAACAATTCAAGGAACGCACCATCGAGCTATACAGCCAAGGTTGGAGTCGCAACATGATATTTTTCTTTTGAGTATAGGAGATGGGTAATGGGGCTTTGGCCTTGAGTGCTTTCACTATGGGATGCTTAAATGGTGCTTCTATTGTTACCTAGCTTTTGTAATTTCCAAGATGGGTTGAGTTACTGGATTTTTATTTTTCAGGTAGAAGCTCTTATGTTTTGAGTAATCTCCCACGGCCAGAGGATTTCTCCAGAGCTTTATACACCCTGGATATGGGACAGAATGATCTTCATTCTGCTTTTGAGTCTATGACACAGGAGCAAGTATTGGCATCCATACCCAGTATCATTCATCATTTTGCACAAGCAGTGGAGGTAACTTAAGTGCCCTTCTGTGCTAGTTCTTTTCTCTATTCTAAGGGAACCAATTAATTGTTTGCAATTTATGCACAAACGACCACCATTACCAGTTTACGAACAATTCATTTATGAACTCTGAGACATACAGTTTGGAAGAAAAAAATCGAAAAATACAGAGCAATGGCCTTTATAAGCTGCAGATTGAGATCAAAGTAAAAAAAGTGTGAAGAGTAGAACCAACTGAATTTATGATATGTAAAGCAGTATATTAGTATACATTTTTAACTTCACGGTTTTTTGGTTCTCTGGGAAACACTTTCAACTGCAGTTTACTTCTGTTGTTTTGTTTCCAAGGTTTTCCCCAGATACTGAGACTAGCACAGTAGTTCTATGAGGTAATACTCTACTAAATAAGCTGCAAATGGGGTTAAAATAAGAAAATTGCAGATAGTCGATAGATTAATGTGAATATGACACAAAAGCAGTATGTTACTATACTCTGTTTTTCTATCTAAAAAATTCTCTCAACTTACATTTTGTTATTCAGTTGTTTCATTTCGAAATTGCAAGCATAGTCCATGAGGAATGTGCAAAACTAAAATGCCTATGGAGAATGTTGGGTTGATGTATTTGAGTTTGCTTATCTGGGAAGATCTAGTGAAATTAGGCTACGCTGACATCTATACTTGTGGTTTATCACTTCAGAAACTATACCAACTTGGAGCAAGAACATTTTGGATACACAACACTGGTCCCATTGGTTGCTTACCTTTTGTTCATTTATATTATCCTCCAAAGCCTACAGATAGAGACACAAATGGCTGCGTGAAATCCCAGAATGAGGTTGCGCAAGAATTCAACAGGCAGCTTAAGGAAACGGTACTGCAGCTCAGGAGTCAGTTCCCTGATGCTTTCTTTACTTATACCGACATCTACACAGCTAAGTACTCGCTATTCTCTGAAGCAAAAGATTCAGGGTAAGAAGAACGAGTATGATGTAATTGAGTTTGTATCCTTCACTTCTGAGGCTGCTACTTGACTACTATATTCCCTCTGAGTTGTTGGCTCTGCAGGTTTGATGATCCCCTCGAGTACTGTTGTGGATACTATAGAGACAATGGTGTTCATTGTTGGCAGAAGGGAATGGTGAATGGAACGGAAGTTGGTAAGAAGCCATGCCACAACCCCAGAATCTACATAAGTTGGGATAGCGTGCATTACTCTGAAGCCGCAAACCAGATAGTAGCCAAAATGATTCTTGACGGATCAATGTCAGATCCTCCGGTACCCATCAACGAGGCATGTCACAAGACTGTCCTGTCATGAGCTCTGTCTCTAATACCACCCATCAATGTGACATGAGCTTCATCTTTATGCGTTAACTGCTAAGCGTTCAATGTGAAACCAATGTTTTGTGTCTGAAGATGCGGTCACGTTACTTGAAAAAAAGTTCAGAATCGTGATAAAAAAAAGAGAAACCCCAAAGAAACTCGACTCCACTGGGGATCGAACCCAGAATCTCTGGTTCCGTAGACCAGCGCCTTATCCATTGGGCCATGGAGTCAGCTGTTAAACGTTAAAAGCTCAAAATTTAAATTTAAAAAAATCAGTGTTGATTAAAAAAATTATGATAAAATATTTTAATTTTTAGATTCAATAATTATCGGTTATTTTTAAACGATTTAAATATAAAATATCTTATTTTAATTTAGTTCTCTAACTTTTCTAATTTATAATTTTGAGTCAATATATTTTGCTATTTTAATTTTTATTTATCTACTGTTTTGTATAAACCAAAAATTTGGGTACAATTTAATACAAAAAATCAGTATAATAACTCATGTTATTACAAATTTCCTTTAAAAAATATTCAAGTAAAGTTTCCAATTTAAGAAAAAAGGCTTTTCAAAAATAAGAAATTATAAAAAGTTTATATGGGGTGATCTTTATGTTAATTATAATTTAAAACAGGGTGGTTGTTAATAACGTTTTAGATCATCAAACATCTGTCACTAACAGACTATTTAAATATCAAAATTTAAATTTAAAAAATAATTTACTAGTATAATTTAATTAAAGATTTACATAATTTCTTAACTGAGTGTCAGACTGTCAGCAAAGTTCTTTTCATATTTAAAGCTTATTGAGAATCTTATCATATAAAGTCTCTTTTATTTACTAATTCAAATCATTTTATTGTACCTTTTTGATTAGAGTTCATTTAATATGATCCTAATTCAAATCATTGGTAACTTAAAAGTAACAAAACTATAGCTAAACCAAAAGGAGAACATACTTATCTCTCTTGTGAATTGATCCAAACTCAATCAGTTTATGCTTTACAATCAATCGATTGGTTGTAGTCTAATGATATAATAATTATATCAGATGTATATGATAAAGTCCACGAGATAAGTACACATTACAAATAAAGTTATGAAGATATTCATATTGCATTTATGTATTATCCTTAAATTATTCATAAGTATTGTTCTATTAAGTTTGAACATTAAAAAAACATAAATAGATTAACATGCGCTATGTTTTTCCTTATAAAAGAAGTAGTTGATCTTGTAGACTAAAATAAGATGATACTTAAGCAAATGTGAGGGTATTTATTAGAGAACAAGTTTACTGAACTAACTCCATATGAGAAATTCATTTGAAACATTACTTGTATTCTATGGAAAATGTAACATCCCGTTTCCCATACTAAGGGTTAAAATCCTAAGATACGGTACATGTGAGATCAATTATAGGCTAGGAAAAATGCATCTTATGTTCATGCATATTATTAGCATACACAAAAGTGAATTTAAATTTTGCACACATTAAAAAGACTGTACATGCATTCATTGACAATTGTCGGGTATAATTGATTGTAAATGTGATTATGTGAGAATTGTGAATTAATTGAATTGAAAATCGATGTGGAGAATATGTGTATTGATTTAGAAATTTTGCAGAAATTTTGAATTTATTGAATATTAATGGATTAGGAAAAATGCCAATTGGCAAGTAAATTGATAAATGGAAATAAAAATAAGAGTCAAATGATATTGAAGAATTTTATTTATAAGTTTAGAATTTGTAAGAAAATGATATTGAAAATTGAGAGACAATTATAGTAAAAATATTGGAGTTGGTTGAACTAGTTACATGAGAACTAGTTAAAGCCTTAAAAGATGGATGAGTGACAAGTGTCACATGTAAAGTTGATCTTTAAAAAGTTTACTACTGTTCCTTTAACTTTAAAAGACAAAGACACTGTTTGTCTTGTCTTAAAAATATCTTCTTTGTAGTTATCTTCTTCAATCTTGTTCCCTTACACAAAGTTTTTCATCAAATACCCTCCAAAGCTAAACTTTGCTTTTCCTTATCTTCTACCACTCTCACTTTGTTATCTATTTCTTCTGCCTCAAGAAAACCTGACTCAAACCATCTATAAGATGAAGTACGTGGTTGCAAGAAAATTAGGGCTTCTTGATATTCGAAGATTTTAGAGTTTTAACAGGTAAGTATTGTGTAAATCCTTTAGAGATGTTGGTTTATGAAACCAAAAGGGTGATTTATTTGTTATTGCATAATCATGAAGAAAAATGGATGTTTTTCATGAACACCGAGGGTTTAAGAGATGAAATTTTTTTATGTGTGATTTTTGAATAATTGATGATTATTTTTTTATTAGATAGCGTAGATTTGATTATTGAGTAGAAATATCAAGGAAAATATGCATGAGAAGAGTGCAGAAATTAAGCAAGTGGTAGAGACATATATGTTTTGTTTTCCTTCTTCACTGTGTATATATGTATACATATGTTAATATTTTCGTTGGTTGGAGACATGAACCAAAAATAAGTGTAGAATTAATGTGAATTAGATGAGTTAGATGAAATGAAAGAGTTGACGAAACTGAATGAATTTAGAGTTGGAAAATGGTTGTAAGATGATGGAATGAGATGAGAAAGATCATCTAGACGAACCCTGCTAGTGTTTAGATGAACCCGCTATCGTCTCCAGACGATCGTAAACAACCCGCTATCGTCTCCAGACGATCGCAAACAATCCCGCTATCGTCTCCAGATGATCGCAAGCAACCCCCTATCATCTTCAAACGATCGCCACGTCAGTCCCCCTATCGTCTTCAGACGATTGCAACCCTTAGCTCCCCTATCGTCCTCAGACAATCACAACCCTGCTATTGTCTTCAGACAATTGCAGCTGCTATTGTCTTCAGACGATCGCGACTTTGAAGATTGAGGGCTGATGCAACATCCTTCGATCTTTTGGCTATATCTTTTTTGTCTGACCTTCAAATGACATGGGACTTGAATCATTGGACTCGTAACACATTGATATTCATCTCCACTAATAATTATAACCATCTGAAATGATTTGGGAGAGATTGATTGATGAATTTGGGACGGAATTAATGAGGAGTTCTGGAAAATGATAACTGGAGCATTTTCACTGAACATGCTTCAGTATTTTAGGCATAACTTGTTATGTAGTTATCAAAATGAGATAAATTTTAATTTGGATTAAACTAGAGAGATAGGGCTACAAATTATATGAGGAGATAGAATTTTAATTCTATCTCTAAGAATTTCAATTTTTTGGACTGAAGTCAAGTACAGGATACTGTTTGAGCTTATGAATAGTCCGAATTATTCTGAATTTAATTTTTGGAATACTGAATCAAATCGAATGATTGTGGTGTCATTAGAAACTTAAGACAATGGGGAACACTTTTTTAGAATAAAGTGTTACTAAATTAGTTCATTTACTGATCAGAATGATCACAGAAAATTAACCCAAAGGTCTGGATTTTGGAAGTGATATAAAACTGAAGTGAGAGTTTCGATAATTGTTTGGTCTTGTAATGCTAGAATAACCTTAATGAGTGAATTGTTGGTATTAAAGTACCAAATACATGCGTATAATGGAGATGAAGTGGTTCATATGATTAAAGTTGTAATTCAAGAAGAGGAGTAAAGTGTGTCTAGTGAAAGTGAATGAGAAAGGAGTTGTTATGAAAGCAAATGATGCTAAAAATGAGAATGTGAAATTTGATAATATACCTGGGATTGTCATTGAGCATGCATTGTACATATTTCATATTTGTGCATAAGCGAATACTTATAATTATGCAATTATTAATATGTGTGCAATGTGTGTATTGCATAATTTTGATGTGCAGGATAAACATCCGCATTCAGACGTTTCCAGAACGCGGAAGCAAATGCTAATCTGGAGCGTACTGTGAGTAGACCGAGAGGGTCTTACTTTACTGTTTGTTTTGTTTATGTTATGAATTGAATGATTATGCAATGTGAGTGTGTTGGTTCTGAACAATATATGTCCGAGGAGTTTGATAAATGTGAGAACATTGAAGTGCTCCTTGTATGTGAATTTGATTGAAATAAGTGTACATAATTTGATTGTTAAATGTCGGACCACAGTCCGATGATAAATGTGTTCTGAATGTGCAATTGCATATAAATGAAAATGTGATTCTCAACTTTAATATTGAATGCCGAACTAAGGTCCGATGATATGCGAATGTGATTGAATGAGAATATGTAAATGTGACTGATGCATTTCATTACATGAATGCATGAAAGATAAAGGCAGTTGTGACCGGAGTAGTCACCGAAAAAGAGTTTAAAGCTCAGATTGTAAAAAAGAGCTTAAAGCTCAGAATGTGAAAAAGAACCTAGAGTTCAGAAAGTGATTAAGAGCTAAAGGCTCACTATATAAAATGAGCCCGGTATTTTCAATTAATACGGGACAGTTATTAATAAGTCCGGTATCTACAATGGATACAGGACAGTTATAGGCACTCGGTCACAACAATAACAAATTGAAAGTGAGTCTCATAAGCAGTGCATATGCATGTGATGTGTATGATTAAAATATTTTGAATGATTTCTTAGTGTAAAATATGCCTGAAGTGAATCTAAAATGAATGTGGTTTTATGAATTGTATGTGTTATATGACTGAGTGAGCCATCGATGATAGTCACTCACTGAGTTCGCAAAACTCACCCAAAATTTGCAATTATTTTTCAGGCTTAGAAGAGTACCCCATTAGGCAAACAAGAGTATACCTACTGCATTCAAGTAAGAGATAGAGGTTGGGATCAGTTTGCGTCTGCATTTGTATTTTCTTGTTTTTGTATCAAATTGAGTCTTTCGCAGTTATTGTAACTTGTGTATTCAAATATTTCTGTTTTGTAATAACTTTCCAAATTGGAAATGTTTGTAAATGATTTTGCAATGTAATGAAATTATGACAAGTATTTTGTATTTGTAATGGGCCCAAAGGGCTAATGAAATTCTGATGATTGTTTTGCTGTGAAAAAAAGAAAAAAAATTTGTAATGAGTTCGACTGTTTGACTGTTCTAGCATGCCGCCCCTGCGGGATTCGCACTCGGACATCACTCGGGATGTCGAGTACGTGTCTTGCGAGGATGGGGTGCTACATAAAATCTCATTGTGATGTTTATATAAGTGATCCTTTGACTTGAGATCTCCAAAGTTATCTTGTATAGGGATTGATATCTTTTGATACTACTTATAACATGTTCTAATCAAGGACCATCACCCTAAAGTGTTAAGGAGAATGTTCCGTTGTTCTGAATTAGTATTGATTCAAAAAATCCTTGACCAAAGTAGAATGACACTTTGAAAATAGTTTTCAAATGTCATTAATTGAACTAATTACTAATAGTGAAGAAGTAATGTAATTAGACTCAAATATAGTAAATATTAATTTAATGCTTTATGTCTAACCGGAATATTATATGATGAAAGAATTTAATTATACGAAAAAACATGCAAGAAAAGGTTAGTCAAAATAACTTTGATGTTCTTAATTATTTGGGTGGTTGTGATGCATTGCTAGACGCCAATCTTGATCTTTAGATATAACATGTTTAATTAGATAATTAAAGATAAATTAAAGGAGTATAGTTTATCTAATTCTAAATATAATTTAAAGTTGTAATTTATATCTATTAACATATTTAGGAACTTAATGAGCTACATACAAAAAATAGGTTGAAGAGAGAAAAGAGTTCTAATCAAATTGGACTTGATTATAAAAATATAAAAAAATTTATGATTCAATACGATATATTGGATCTTATTTGAGCATAATTGGTATTTAATGAGTTATTTGTAATTCTTATTAAAGTTTAATTGAAATTAGAATTTAATTTCAATTAAATTACTTTAATGTCCAAAACATATTATAAATAGGCTTACGCTCTAGTTAGCACTTTTCACTTAATCCTCTCTACAATAGTTGTAGAGTTCTCTCAACACATTTTATGGATATTGTTAGAGGCCGGACACTTATGTGACTAAGGTGGTTGAGATGAGTCAATTTTAAAAATTGTTCAATGGATATGACAAAAAAGGATCAAGTTTCGAAATACGATAAAAAATTAAGATTCATGCTTTATTATAATTTATATCTTAATCATTTTATTGAATTTAATATTTATCTCCTCTATAGCTATTCCTAGTTCTACAACTTTCCTTTAGTAGTTCCAATTAAATCACTTACCAAGATTTCATATTAGCTATGACATGCTAAGTCTGAGTCAAAGTTAATGATTTAGGTATGTGATGCTTAATTGAGGCATATATTATCCACTAAGTTTATAATTAAATTGGATAAGAAAAAGTTATGAAATATTCAAAAGGATGTGTATAATCTTACAGACCCATTGAATAAATTGTTTGTTTCAATGTATACTTACAATATAATGTTTCTCAATATACATAGTGGGAAGTTGAAATTTGAAAATTTCAAATCTCATGATAATATATCCACTTGGAACTAGTGCCTTTCCTGATAAATTAAATGTATAGCTAAAAGGCTACAAGATGTTGAAAGATTCACTTTCATGATAAACTCAAATAGTTTATTTTAGAGATGATTGTGAATTTGTCATGTCTATAAGAAGGTTAATGAGAATAGAGTTCTCCTCTTCAGTAGGAGTATGTAGAGACATATTGCTCATAAAGAACAACAATTTGTACTTTCAATCGTTGAAAATATAATTGTCCAAGAATGACTTTTATAAGATATGAAAAGATAACAACTTAATTATAAGGATTAGATATATAGAGATGGATACGGAAGTTGTTTACCTATTCTAGTCTAAATACATAGATAATATACTAAAAGTGTTTAATGTTTGAGATATTTGATAATTATTGTGTTAAATATATCTATTATTCTATGCATGAGTTGATTGTTAAGTTCAATATTATATGGATATTAACTTTGGAAGTAAGTCTTGATATATTTTACTTAGAACAATATTATTTTGAGATTGGAAAGGTTCCAATATAGTAAAACTTGCTAATTAGGCCATAATACATTTTTATTTAGTAGAAATGATTATTTGGATCATAAGTTCTTTAATGAACTTGGAATAGTTCCTTGCATTGTTCAGGTTGTAATGTATTGTAGAAGATTAAAGTCATTGAGCATGCAAAAGGAGCTAAGGTCTCACGAAAGGTCCAAGTATATATTTAGGCAGTTTCTCTTAATTATCATAATAATTGAGATGAAAGTTATAATAATTAAGCAAGTGCACACTATAGAGAATCTTGTAGAATTCTCTCACTAAACCACTGCCACAGCAATATCATAATCATCATATGGAGATATGATTTAAGATAAATGATTGGCTAAGTGTAAGTGGGAGATTGTAGGTTTATACCCTACAACTAATCGGTTGGTTGTAATCTAGTAACTTAATAATTTAAAGGAATTCTTTATCTCATACATACTAAATTGTTTATGATGAAAGTCCACAAAATAAATATCCATTGCAAATAAAATTGCGATGAGATTACAATTATGATATTCATATTGCATTTATGTATTGTCCCTAAATTATTTTTAGTCATTGTTTTATTAAGACTGAACATTAATAAAATGAAAAAAGGCTAACACATGTTAAGTTTTTCCTTATAAAAGAAGTAGATGACCTTATAGACTAAAGTATAAAGATAAATATGTGGGTCTTTATTAGAGAACAAGTTCATTAACCAACCTTATATGAGAAATCCATTTGAAGCATCACTTGTATGTCTATGGAAATTCTCATTGTGATTATTGTATAAGTGATACTTAGACGTGAGCTCTTTAAAGTTATCTTGTATAAGATTGCTATGTTTTGATACTACTGATAACCTACTTTAGTCAAGGATAGTTTAGTCGATAATCATTAGATATAATCTGAACTATATAGATTCATCACCCTAAAGTGAATAAGGAAAATCAATATAGGATTCATTACCCTAAAGTGAATAAGGAGAATGTTTTATTATTCTCAATTAGTATTGATTCAAAAAGTCCTTGGCCAAGGTGTAATGACGCTTTGAAAATAGTTTTCACACATCATTGGTTGAATCAATTACTAATAGTGGAGATATAATAAATTTTGATTCAAATAGAGTAAACATTAATTTTATGCTCTATGTATAATCATAACATTGTATGATAAAAAGATTTAATTATATATAAAAATTATGCACGAAAAGGTTAGTCAAAATTACTTTGACATTTTTAAATATTTGGGTGGTCATGATGTGTTGATATATGTCAATCTTGGTCTATGGATATAGATTGTTTAATTAGAGACATGAAGATAATCTAAAGGAGTTTAATTTATCTAATCCTAAATATAATTTGGGGTTATAATTTATATCTTTTGCTAACATATTTGGGAACCTAATAAGTTACACACAAAGAACGAGTTGAAGAGAGAAAAGTATTTTAATTAAGTTGGACTTGATTGTAAAGTTTAAGAAACTTTATGATTAAAAATGAGATATTTAATAAATAAAGATCGATATGAGATTTTGGATCTTTTGTAAATAATTGGTATTTAATAATAATTATTTGTAATTATAATTATAATTAAATTAATAAAATGTCCAAAACCTGTTATAAATAGGCTTAAGCTCTAAGGAGCTATCACTCCTTGCCTAACCCTCTCTGCAATAGTTGCAGACTTCTCTCAACATGTTTTGTGGATATCGATAGAGGCCGGACACTTGTATGACTACAATGGTTGGGATAAGCAAGTTTTGAAAGTGATTCAAGGGATACAACAAGAAAAACATCAAACTTTAGAATAAGGTACAAATAAAGATTCACGCTTTATTATGATTTATGTGTTAATCATTTTATTGAATTTAAAATGATCTTTGCTTTTGAGAAATTAAAACAAAAAGATTTTATGATTATTCTACTATGTATGATAATAGATCCTGCCCTTATTTCCTAACAAACTCTTCAACTTTTGGAACCTCCACCACCCCCTTAGAGACATATCTTAAATCTTCGAATTTTATCATGATTTAATAGCCCTTCGTGGTTAAGAAATCTACATGTAACTTACCTCCTCTAAAAGCATTGAGATATGATATGAAGAAGTTATTACATTATATTTTTTTTAACAAGATATGCATGTTAATTCATGTTATTTGAGAGTATTTTTAACTAAATATTAAAAGGATTATCCTAATTCTGTTAGCAGACTTTTCCTTTTGATGCTTCATCCTCTCCCAAAGATAAGGACACTAAAACCATTATTATAAGTGTCAAAAGACTTCAACTTTTCAAGCAATTAAATTAATTATTAATGTTTTAAAAAAAGGACTAGAAATCAAACCAGTCAATTAAAAGATTTAAGGTTTAAAGGTTTAACTAGTATTAAACTACTATAAAATTAGTATATAATAAATAAGAAAAAAATTATAAGAATAAGTAAAGAATACACTAATGTCTATTATTGTATAATGAACTAATAATAAATAAAATATAATAA
Organism: Erythroxylum anguifugum; assembly: GCA_027478595.1. Lineage (NCBI taxonomy): Eukaryota > Viridiplantae > Streptophyta > Magnoliopsida > Malpighiales > Erythroxylaceae > Erythroxylum > Erythroxylum anguifugum. The sequence goes on from JANIPN010000003.1 coordinate 19,357,783, forward strand.
TTCAAAATAAATTTGAATCTAACATGAAACTTAAAGTAATAATAGAAGTCAAATTTGTATTTTTAAAGCAAGTTATGTCTCATTATTGTTAAAAGTTCCAAATTCTCAAACGCTATCTAAAGACTTGTAAATCACACTTTCATCCAAAGTATCTACATCAACTTTTTCTACTATATTCAAATAAATTACAAATTAATAACGTATAGAATAATATTGTAAAATTGTAACACATTATACTTTTAAGTTAAATATGATCAAAATATGATATGAATTTGCCATCAGTAGATAAATTTATTCGTTGTGAAAAATACATTTTCTTCATAAATTGCCTTTTAAAGTTCATTATAATCAAGATCAGATGATAGTTCTTCTTCAATCCAAAAATTAGTATGGTCCATACAATCAATATTAACTAGATCAAACATTCTCTTACTACTAAACACTTTGAATACATAATAGAGAAATTATAAAATCAATAATAAAAATAAAATTAATGAAAAATAAAACAAATCAACAAAATACATGTTCTTTATTCTTATATTATAAGTAACATAAATAAGGTCACTGATTCTTTGATGTTTCAAATGATTTTGTTTCTTTGTATGAATACATTAAAAATTACTCCAATTATGTTCATAACCTGATGCAGAAGCAATTTGACTAAATAACCTAATAATAAGTTTTCTCAATATTGGAACACTTTTACTAAATAATCTCCACTACATCTGTATTTTAAATTAATAGTTATGAGAAATAAAAATATTATTAATAAATAAAGGATGAACTAAAACTATAAAACTTGTCAGGTTATATGTTTTTATCATAAGTTCTCTCTTTACAGATGATCTAGTGATACTCCCTAAACGTTTACAATACCATTTAATTTCATTTATTGCCTATGATTGCTTTTCAATGGAGAAATACCTTTGCATTTAATCATATCAAAGAAACCGCTCATGATATCATTCTTACATACGTCTCTACTATATAAGCAATAAGGATTGAAATAATAAGTTGTTAAGTGGATCCTTTGAGTAAGATGTTTATCCTATCATCGGTCAAGAATATTCATATAAGGCTTATACAATTTCTCCTTCCCTTTGAAAAGACTCATAATGGTTTTGCGATTTTTATACATACCATCATATATACACCTTAAAGATGGCTTCTTATCTGAGTCAATAATCCTTATAAGTAGAGCCATAATCTTCGCAATGATCAAGCAACTATCACAAATTTATTACCTAGAATAATATCACAAACTTCTTTTTCTAGGTAGTTCGAAGTCTGAATCGATATGGCTTGACCTATATTACTTTTTAAAAATAAAAATAAAAATGAAATTATTTTTCATAAAATAATGTACTTTTCCTTGTAGTTGGCAAATCTTAGGCCAGGTGGGCCTGACAATTCGAGCTAGGCTGACTTGGGCTTGAGCCTAATTTCCAAGCATAGTTTACTTATTATTAAATTTTGAAGTAGTTATTTATGTTCATAAATACTTTTCAAAGTAATAAATGTAGTTGCAAGCTTAGTACCGTAAGGCACACGATCTCAACCCAATCTTCTTGCCTTCTTAACAAAGATAAAAATGTAATATGATTGTACACAAAAATTATGATCTTAGATGCACATGAAGCAAGGCTAGAAATATAGCCCATACCACCAATATCTTTTAAAATAAGATTATTCGATGAGCAACACATAGAGACCAGTAAATATACTCATACTTTGATTGTAACAAGCACCTTGCTGATACATAATTAGTTGCATTATCTGTAATAAAATGCACAATATTTTATAGTCCAATCCACTCGAAAATTTCAAAAAATAATTCAGATAAAGCAAGAACACTTTTTACCATATCAGAAACACCAATAGACTTAATAAAAGTTATTATAATATCTGAACAAATTAAGAAATTAGTCAAGGTTCTTTGTCATTGATCAATGCACCCATATATCAAAATAATGCATCATGTTGTTTCCTAACTAGACTTCTATGTATCCATAATCAATTGACATTCTTTTTCTAAATCTTAAAGCAAAGGTAGATGAATCTCGCTAATAAGAAGGTGTCTTAAAACATGGACTATCGTCATTGTAGCTTCTATTGTTTCTTGAAAATAGGGTGAATTCAAAGCATTTAAAGAATACATGAATGATAAAAACCATCTAGCCCATGCTCGTTTATATTACAAAACAACATCTTTATCAACCAAAATACTTTTTAAACAAGATTGAAAACTAGAAACAGTTCCTAGGGGAAAAATAAAAATCTATGTTAACAACAATTTTCCTTTTTCCTTTATCTAAGGCTTGTTGTGTTTCATTATATCCAATAGATATACTATGGGCCTCTTTATTTTCCTTTTTTTGTCACTTTCAAATAATTTCCAATCCTTTCACATACATTAAAGGGTATTTTTTATATGAAGTAATATTATCCTTAACATCAGCAAGTTTTTTCATTCTATAAAATCCTCCCCCTTTAAATATTCTACCGCAAAACATGCAATTATATTGGGTATTTCCATTAGACGTTTGAGAAGAAGAAAAATAATCTCATGTTTGATCAGACTTACTACGATAGCGGATGCTAAGTTCATCGAATATTTTTCTAATAATTTCATATCCTCCATTTTAATTTTAACATAAAAAGGAGAAAAAATAATTTACAATATCTACCAAAATAGCCAAAAAAGATTAAAATGTCTTTTACTTTTTATTTAATATAGAATAAATTTGACATTAATATTTATAAAAAAGAATAAAATTTTCTATTTATATTAATTCACTCTAATAAAAATTGTGAAAATTAATTTAGAAGCAGTCCGTTCATAACAAAGTAAAATCAATGAATTAGAGGTTATACTAAATAGCTCATACTATAGTAAAAAAGTAATTAATGTCGATAAGTAAAATATATAACTCAATTCACAAGTTATTGTATGAATAATTATATTATTATTTTCTTTGAATTAATTTAAATAAATAAAATTCATTGCAAATATTAAAGGAATCGATAAACTTCTAGTAATATCAAATTAAATTTAATTATCGTATAATTAAAAATTATAGTTCAAATAAGGTTTAAAGTAAATTATAGAAAAAATTTAAAAACATAAAGTGAAATAATTAGATGGACATAAACCCTCAAAAGTATTATTGATTAAATTGAAAGCATGTCAAAAATTAAAGAAAAGTACATAACCTATTCCTTCACCCTTCTTTTCTTTAGTGTTACCATACAAACAAGTAACTTTAAAAGACTACATCACAATAATATTTCTTGATGAAGAAAGAGGCTAATTATGTTTCTTATAAAATTTTGTTACTACAATCTATAAGTCTATATCTCATTATCTCTTTGAAACTACGAAAACTACATATTTGGGCCCTCCTATCTTAAATTTATGGCTTCGTCACTGACTATACATATACAAGATAAATCATCAACATAATGGTGAATGAAATCACACTCACTTATTAATCTATGCTTAACTTCAAATCAATTACCAAACTCTGATAGGTCCGCTCCACTTTAAATGGTTGAGTGTTTATGTAAAATCTTGCCCGAATATTGTTTGTGTTATTCAGTTTTTGGCTTTTAGATCAACAAATTGGATACTTCCACACGAATATATATAACATAAACACTAAAATTGGAGATCTAAATTGGATAACTGATGAAGTTATCAACTGCCTTATGTTTATCTCTCAACATATTTGAACCTTGAGTAACCAATTAGTGATTTCATGAGCAAACTGGAACTCTAGAGAGTCATAGATTGAGGATTAAAGTTTGCCCTTAAGTATTACAAAATCAGGAAAGATTTTTTCCTTTGGACAAGCCAGACAAAGATGGTTCTAACAAAATGGAGGAAAAGCAAGATTTAAGCAAGGAGAAAAGCAAATGGAACGGAAGAAAAACAAGTTGCAAATATAAAGGATTTAGTTACATCCCTCTTTTAAAAACATCTTTAGAAGATTTAAAAAAACTCTTCTTATTAAAGTAAAATATTGTTGTATTTTTATGTTTATTTTCATATTTTTATTTATACATGAATAATTTTAATTTGATCACTACGAGGGATAGCCTTAGAACAACTAGTAAAATTACTTCTTTGTAATCAGAACGTCACAGGTTCGAATCATGGAAACAACCTCTCTGTAAATACAAAGGAAAGACTGCATCTAATTAATGACCCTCTCCCAATCCTCGCTAATTTAGGAGCCTTAAGTCCTAGTGAACCCTATAAGTCAAAAAGAAATTGAGAAGATTGTCTTTGAAAAGAGCCCTAACAATGACCTAGGATTTAATGGTTTTAATGGCTAATTCTATCGAAAGGCTTGGCCCCTTATTAGGCACCTTGTATCGGAGGAATCCAAGAGTTTTTTTGACAAGGTAAGATTTTTAAAAAGATTAGCAAGGCCTTTCTATACCATATACCTAAAATCCCCAACCTAAAGTCTTTCCATGACTCTAATTGTAACGACCCAAATTTGGGGTTAGCATTTTGAGCAAATTTAGTCCGATTTATGTTCTGTCTCTTTGCCATTTTGGCATGCATTCATGGCATTTTCCGGGTATGCGATTTCTGATTTTTCGGACAATAGTAAGATATTGTTTTTATATTTATAATATTTTTTGGAGACTTCAATGATTTTTAGAAATTGCTGGTGAAGTCCATATTCAATTTTGGAACAATTATTTACCAGTTT
>JANIPN010000003.1:19391457-19402904 GCA_027478595.1 Erythroxylum anguifugum
AAATGGATAGCTATTTACAAGATTTGGGTTATGAGAGAAGTTTGAGTGAGTATACTTTGTATACCAAGAAAGTTGCAGGAAATATTGTGGTTATTTCTCTGTATGTGGATGATATTTTGGTGACAGGGAATGACTGTCAACAAATCAATCAATTAAAGCATGATCTGATGCAGATATTTGAGATGACAGATTTGGGTGTGATGGCTTATTTTCTTGGAATGGAAATCAAGCAAAGTCCAGGTGAGATTTTCATATGTCAAAAGAAATATTTAAAGGAGATTCTAAGGAGGTTTCGAATGGAAGAATGCAAGACTGTGGGAACTCCTATGAATCAGAAAGAGAAGCTACAAAAAGAAGATGGAGCAAAACCTGCTGACAATGCAACTTATAGAAGTTTGGTGGGTTGTTTGATGTATTTGACAGCCACTAGACCAGATATTCAATATACTGTCAGTGTATTGTCAAGATTTTTGCATTGTGCAAGTGAATTACATATGCAAGCTGCTAAAAGAGTACTCAGGTATTTGAAGGGAACTTCTTCTTATGGGATTAAATTCACCAAAAGTGAGAGATTCAAGTTGTACGGTTATTCAGATAGTGACTGGGCTGGTTCTGTAGAAGATATGAAGAGCACAACCGGTTATTGTTTTGCTATGGGATCAGCGTGTTTCTCTTGGTGTTCGAAAAAACAAGACATTGTGGCCCTGTCTACTGCTGAAGCAGAATTCATTGCAGCAACTGCAGCTGCAAATCATGCAATTTGGTTGAGAAAATTGTTGACAGATCTTGGTTTTAATGTTGGAGAAACTGAATTGAATGTGGATAATCAAGCTGCTCTGGCAATATCTCAAAATCCTGTGTTTCACGGCAAGACTAAGCATTTTAAGGTAAAGTTTTATTATCTGCGAGAAGTGCAGAAATCTGGGGAGATAAAGCTGGTGTTTTGCAGCACTGAGAATCAATTCGCCGATATTTTCACCAAACCATTTCAAGTTGACCGGTTTGAGTGGTTGAGGAAACAGATTGGAGTATGTAGCAGCATTTGATCCAAGGAGGAGTGTTAACGTATTGGATTAAACGCTGCATACGTTAGTTGGTTTTTAAACAAACAGTTATGTATTTGTCAGTTATGTATGTCAGTTATGTTAACAGTTTACTGCAGTTATGTTTTCTTTGTTGTTGGATATGTTGTACGAATGTGTACGCTGTTGTAGATTTGATGAATAGAAAAAGTTTCCTCCCTATTTGCAGTGTCGTAAAAGAAAAACAATAGTTTCTTTTCTGCTGTGTTTTTTCAAAAAGAAACAGAGTGCTCCCTGCGGCAGTGTTTTAAAACAACAGTGCAGTGTTACGAAAACAGAACAACGGCGTTCCTTTCTGGTGTGACAAAAATAAACAACAGTCTTCTTGGTGAGTTTGGCACCACAGTACTGTACTGTGTTAGCCACTTCTCGTTGTCATTTCCCGGCAATCTTCAACTTTGGTGACTCCAACTCTGACACTGGTGGCTTATCTGCTGTATTTGGTCAAGCTCCTCCACCTCATGGAGAGTCGTTCTTCCATGGACCCGCCGGACGCTACTGTGATGGCCGCCTCCTAATTGACTTCATAGGTATGTATATTACTAATTTTATGCGTGTATTTGCCATGATTCTTAATCATTGCTGCATGTTATATTTGAAATTTGCACGAACTGGTCTTCGTTTTTGGTTTCAGAAAGACTCGTATCATGCTTATCATAAAACATGGATGGAACTGATATTGAGTGTAGTTTCTGTCAAATTTTTGCGCTTCTATTGATTTTACCAGATCAAGAGTACATGATCATCTTGAAATACTGTATAGCCTCTTCAAATTATCCTACCTTTTCCTACCAGTTAAAAGTAATAAGCTTCCCATGGCATTTCTGGGTGTTTGAATGGAGAAACAATACAAAACAAACACAAGCCTGAAGCCTGCATTTAACCCATCATTTAATTGAACATGTGAATCTTGAACCAAACTTTCTTGTCTTTTCGTTATTAGTGACAGTGCATTATACCATATCCTGACGATAGCCACCGACACCTTTGTCAAATAAGCTTAAGTTCTTCTTTCTATGAGGGCAGCCTTCCACGGATTATCTCATCTTTTTCCAATAAAATTTTGATGTAGAGGGGGTCCACCATCTTTGGGCCTGATACCAGAAAACAGCACGGGGCTGCACGTTCAATCCGAATTCTTGAGCTTATAACAGAGAAAGCCTGAGCTCGATGCATGCTACTTCATTTTTAATTGCATTTGGTTGATTAAACTATATGCTAGTAAAGACTTGTCCTTAATTTGTTGCCTACTGGTCATAAAACATGGATGATACTGAAAAATATTTTTTATTAATATAACCATATTCTGGTAGGATTGTTTATTCAGAACGTGATATTATCAGTCAGATAATTCTGAAGTCTTTCGCATGGCCTAAACTGAAATATGATTACTGATATAAATAAATTATTTCAGTATTATTAATGATGATCAGATCTGATCACATATGTTAAAGTTAGTATTTTGCCTTGAATACTCAGCGGAGCACCTTGGATTACCATACTTGAGCGCATACCTTGATTCTGTTGGAAGCAACTTCAGTCATGGAGCCAACTTTGCAACAGCAGGATCAACCATTAGACCCCAAAACACCACCCTCCGTCAAAGCGGGTTTAGTCCCATTTCCTTGAACGTCCAATGGTACGAGTTTTATGATTTTCATCACAGGTCTCAAATTGTGCGCATCACAGGTAATAATAACATGACATCTCCGTATCCATACTTTTGGTCCTATGTATAACTTAGAGACTAAATGGATCATTTGGTGTAGGCAGAATTTACAGAGAACTGCTCCCTGAAGCTGAAGTATTCTCTCAGGCTTTATACACATTCGATATTGGTCAGAATGATCTTACTTCTGGCTATTTCTCAAACTTGTCTTCCACTGAAGTTAAAGCAAACGTCCCAGATATACTCGGTCAATTTAAGGACATCATTACGGTTAGTGATACCAGCTCTTATCATCGTCAATGATGATGTTTGACAATAGAGATTGTTGGCTTAGAGGGGTGTACTTGTGTTAATGACAGTATATATATGGCCAAGGAGGAAGAAACTTTTGGATTCACAACACAGGACCCTTTGGTTGCTTACCCTATGTCTTGGATCGCTTACCACTCCTAGCTGCTGGAGTAGATAGAGCTGGATGTGGGTCTCCATTTAATGAGGTGGCTAGGTTCTTCAACCATGAATTGAAAAACACTGTTGAGCAGTTGAGGGAGGAATTGCCAAAAGCCGCAATAACATATGTTGATATATACTCTCTCAAGTACAACCTCTACACTCATACAAGAAATAACGGTAAGGACACCCAATCTATAAATGTACAATGGTGAATGAATATAGTCCATTTTAAGTAAGAACACCCAATCTATAAATGTACAATGGTCAGTGAATATAACCTATCATACATCTTGTTGTTTGATAAGGTTTTGTTGACAATCATGAGATGGGAATTGCAGGGTTTAAGGAGTCCTTAAGAGCATGCTGTGGCCACGGAGGAAAGTATAACTACAACAAGAACATTGGATGTGGAGGAAAGATTAGGGTGCGAGGGAAAGATGTGCTAGTTGGTAAACCATGTCAAGATCCATCAGTTTGGATCAACTGGGACGGTGTCCACTACACTCAAGCTGCTAACAAATGGATTTTTGAGCATATTGTGAATGGTTCATTTTCAGACCCCCCAGTTCCATTGCACATGGCCTGCCATAGGCACCCAAACCCACGCCAATGATTGACTTGTATTTTTCTTGGAACTGTCACATCGTATGGTTCTTTTCTGTTCCTGAAATTTTCATTCCTGCCCTGAATTTAACACAAACATTATCCTTGAATTATTCAACCTAGCAAGTGTATTGACCATTTTTTCTATCCGTTTCATTCATAATGGAACCATATGCTACGCCAAACACTTCTCTTTCACCGTTGATCTTTCCTCCGCACATTTTACGCCCGTCTGGCTAGTGGATTGTTGCTTATGTTTGGTCTTTGGATTTAGTCCAAGCGCTGGAGGCGCTGGTTCATAGTTTTGTCCGAAACAGAAAATGACGGGACTTCTTTACTTATTGCATTCGACAAGGTTTCAGGTTCATCTTTGTCGCGACATCCCCAATTTGCAAGGCCTTAAAAAACGTTGAGAAACTTGGACGCTGACATGACATACCTCCAGTTCCTAAGAAACTAACATTGTACCTTCTTCCACAAAAGCCATAGTTATGGACTAGGTCTTTAAATTAATACAAATTAAAGACTTAAGAGATACATTTAAAGTGATTCAAGTCAATTATCATCACTGTGATGTCGTCCAAACTACCCCTACTCACAGCAAGATTTGCAAGCTCTTTGCACGCAGCCACAAGGCCCGAAGTGGCAGGTTGCTTCTTGTGGCCACTGTTTTGTTCAACAGGAAACTCGGTGAAAACATTTATTCTCTTCACTAATGAAATCTTTCTTAACTTAGACGGAGGACTTTCATTTTCACTTGGAAAGTCGAATTCAATAGCATTATCTCTGTCAACAATCTTCTTATGGTGCGGTGACTGTCTCCGCCCCTTCTGCCGCTTGACAAGCGAAATCCTCCGCAGCTTACCTGAAGGGCTAATATTTACACGGCCATAATCAAGATCATCGTCGTCTTTTTGAATATCTGCCCCAGGTCTCAATTTCTTGTCAGGCTTACAGAAAGAAACCACAATGTCAACGGCTTCTTGGTTCCCAACCTAGAACGGTTAAAAAACCAAATGAATGCAATGGACAAGGAGGACTTTATTGTTTAATTCTTCCTAAAGACATAATACATTGCATTGATCCAATGGTAATTACATAAATGCTGGCATGTAAGGTACTTAATTTGACTTCAAACAATGCATTAGCGAAACGAAGCAACGGGAGGTTTAGGCGTGCCAACACAATGTTAAACTTGAGAAACAGCATGAGGAGACCAAAACCTGTAAGCTCATAAATATCTAGCTAAAAGAGTTGAAGCAAATTAACATGCCGATTACTCTCATCGTACCTCTTCCCATAGTCCATCAGAAGCTAAAACAAGAAATTCCATATCTGGAGTCAGCTGCAAAATCTTTGTCTCAGGTTCAGCTGATACCCATTGCTTTAAATGTGCATCTCCAATACTTCTAGAAACACTAAGTACCCCATGGACCCTCCATGCACCTCTATGGATCTCCACAAACCCTCCCTGTACAACAAATAACCATTAAGTACATATCTCTATTATGCGTGGCTCCTCCCTAAGCCATTTTGTTAACAAATATTTATATGCACACCTTGTTCAGTATTCTATTTCTTTCATCTTCGTCTTCTGCTCTATGATCTTTTGTAAGGGCTTCAGCTTCTCCTCCTCGACAGAGAACGGCCCTGCAATCACCTAAGTTGGAGATGACTACCTCCTGCCCTTCAATCAAGGCTGTGACACAGCAAGAACCACTGACTAAACCCTGCAGTGCATAGCCACATGATTATGATCAGTGATAAAGGAATTAATACCAGGGCCGGGGCATCTATTCTCACTACGCCTTCCCTTTCTACAATCTCTACTTCTTTTTGACCATCCATTGTTACAGCTCCGGTTAATACCTTCACAAGTCATAAGCACTATGAATGATCTCTGACAGAAACAAAAAATCCAAATACACTAAAATGGAAGCTCATTGCAACTAATCCAACCTGTGAATCGATATTGACTACAGAAATTAAAAACGCTAAAGATTATCTACCACTTGATAGGAACACAAAGTTGAAGTTTACTTGTCTCAAGAACTCCTCGTCTGTTTTCAAGTATCCATTTTTAACAGCTTCCTCTTTGGATACGTTTCCCTCACAGTTCTCCATCGTTTTAAGAATGTTGGTGTGCAAGTTCTCAGCCACAAACTCCGCCGCCTTTTTACCTCCGTGACCATCATAAACGCCAAAGAAACCCTGAAAAACATCAAGAAACCGTTTACAGGTCTGACGAGGAAACAGAAGAACAATAACTAATTAAAGATTGTTACTTTGCTGGAGTTGCCATGCAAGCAAGAAACGATCTTGTGGGTATCTTCCATGAACTTTTTCTTGCCTTTGACAGCGAAAACACCAACACCGATGCCACTGGAAGAATAGGTTTGATCTTGGGATACGGGTTCCCTGAATTTGAGATGTCCAGTTTGGATTTCCTGCAAGACATTGGGGATCTCAATCTGCGGAGGCCTTTTTCGCTTTAAAGAACATAAAACAGGAGTAAAGGGCAGGCCTTTGACGGGGATGTTGTCCATTTCTTCACACAGAGAAGAGGACTTGTAATGTACAAGAAGGCAACAACGGCTATACAAATTTTGGATGCAGAAGTGGAGAGAGCGGTCAAAGTAGAGATGTAGAAGAAGAGGGAAAACAAAAGCTGAATTGAATATACTATGCTGAATTTAATTACGCTACAGCTAAGAGCCGTTAAGACAAGGAATATGCTGGTCAAAAGCAAAAGATTTGAACGGACCACTTCACTTGTTTTTGTCTGAAATTAACTAATCAAATTTTATTTTATTAATTTGGATTTAAAAAATTTTAATTTAATTAATTATTATTAATTTGAAGAACTAAATAAGATATAATTAAACTTAAACTCGAATTTAAGTTTAAAATTGAATATTTGAATTCTAAAAAATAATTGTATGTAGAACTCCCATTAATGATTAAGGGATGCAACAATGTACAAAATGGTCTCTTTCAAAAAATAGATATGGATCCATTAGACCTATAAGGTTTCTTTGTTTGAGAGAATTCTTAAGAACCTTTTGCATGAAAGGACCTTATTTGAGACTTTCAAGTTTTTGAATCCTAAAACTCCTACAATCTTAGGTTTGCAAAACTCCTCCCAATCAACCTTATAATGTACCTTGGATTAGTTAGCTCCATTCCATAAAAACCTCTTAAAGAGCCTCTCAATTCCTTTGATCACCTTCTTAGATAGGAAAATATGAGCTAACAAATATGTATGCAGAGATTGGAGTATTGAATTAACGAGAGAAAGTTTTCCAATATATTATAACACCTTAAGGCTCAAATTATTGATTCTTTTTTTTAATTTTTTCAATAGAGGCAGACATTCATAGTACCTTGATTTCCTTATAGAAATAGGCAAACCTAGATAGGTGAAGGGGGCTTTTGCACTTCAAACATGTAATTATGGAGAACTATCCCGATATGTTAGAAAGTGTCTAACTCACCCCCAAAAGCTAGCTCAAAAGGGAGAGGTTTGTACATTATTATAAATTCTTGAATGCCTTCATAATTGTCCGATGTGGGATTCCTGACACACCCCTCTCAGTCCAGAGCAGGACTAGATATCTGATGGACATATTAGGCAAAGGGACATAACCCGAGCACCGCCCCAAACCATCGAGACAAACTGACTCTGATACCATGTTAGAAAGTGTCTAACTCACCCCCAAAAGCTAACTTAAGAGGGAGAGATTTGCACACTATTATAGATTCTTGAATGCCTTCATAGTTGTCCGATGTGGAAATCCTGACACGATGGATACTTGCAATTGTTAAAAACAATAATGTGGCTTTTCTCTAAGTTAACAGATAGTGTTGAAAAAAGCTTAAACAACTGAAGGGAATTTATCAAGATTGTTAGTGCCTTATTTGTCCCTTTGTAGAGTAATAGTAGATCACCGACAAAATATAGATTTAATAGCTTGAGTTTCTTACATCTATTGTGGAACTCAAGCCCAAGATCTCTGTTGATATTGAATAAAATTAGCTTGTTTAGTGTTTCTATACAACGAATGTAGATATAGGAGGATAAAGGGCTTTGGAAATACAAGGTGGGGGTACTATTAACCAAGATTGGATAAGAAGAAGTAGGAAGATATTGTTTGATCCAATTAATGAAAACCAAATGGAAACCATATGCCTCAAGCATACGCAATATGAAATCCTAGCTCAAGGAATCAACAAATTTGTGAAAATCAACTTTAATTACACAATTTATAAGGGAATTTTCCTTTTATAGGATCTAAAGAGCTCCTGAGTAAGGAGAATATTATAACCAATAAGCCTATTATAGAGGAAACTACTATAAGTTTTATTAATCACCTTGTTTAATACAAATTTTAGTCTAGAAGCAAGCATTTTGGAGACGATCTTGTATATGGTATTGCAACAAGATATAGGTATGTAATCCAACATTAAGCTAGGATTATAAATTTTGGGAATTAAAGTGATAAATGTTATGTTAAACTCTTTCAATATGGATCCATTATGAAAGAATTCAAGTATTATATCTATCATGGCATCCTTTATCGAAGGCTAAGCCTTTTGGAATAAGAGGGCTTTATGGCCATCAAGCCCTGGGACTTTTATAAGATTAAGCTGAAAAAGCATTGATTAAATTTCTTTTTTTAAACTAGTTTGGAAAGTTGGTATAACGTTTAGATTACTGTACTGTACTAGCTAGTACCAACCAAAAAATGGTACAAATAATCTATAGTACTATATTGGTGTATAGTACCAGTCAATATTCACAATATCGATCTAATGTCTGGATTAAATCACACAATTGAAAAAACTTAAGATCAAATAAAAAAACTCTTTCCTACCCTAGCAGTAGTCATCGCCTCCCTCCCTTCCCCTTTTTTGGACTCACTCCCTCTATCTCTTAGCTTAGTAACTCTCTCTGTGAGATCCCATATCGGTTGGAGAGGGGAACAAAGTACGCCTTATAAGGGTATGAATACCTCTCCCTTACAGACGTGTTTTTCATGGCCTAATGGACTAGATCTCATTGGAACTCTGACGTTAAATGTACTTGGGCAAGAGGAGTTATAGGATGAGTGAGGCTTCGGGAAAAGCAAAACCGGGAGGGCTTGGCTGGGTCAAGGCTCAAAGCGGATAATATCTGTAAGCGAGTGATATGGGTGTTACACTCTCACACAAACATAAATGACAAATTGTTATCATCCAATTTAAGGATGTTGCTCCCACCGTCGCCAGCTCCCCAAGATTTGTTCGAAGCTCCTGCTTTCATCACAAACATATCAACTCTCAGATTCGTTGTTCTAAAAACTTATCGCAACCATCAGGGCCAGAATTGTTACAACTTTCAAATATTTCCCTAACTGGCCTAACTCTCGCCTCCTAGATCTATCCGTTCGTCACCACTCATCAGCCCCTTCTAATCTTCCATAACTTTTTGCCGCTTGTTACTCATAAGCTTGGTAGTGATGGTCTCATTGGAGAGCTTTATAGATTATAGTAGGTTTAACCTTTTGATGGATAAAGAAAAAGATGTCACCAATTTTGAAAGATTAAAGAGAAACCCACCCTGGCTTAGCTTGCAAGACTTGAGTGATGAAGATTTAATGTGCATGTTAAACGAAGGTGATTTGATGGCGACGAGGCACTGAGCTAGATGGAGTTTTATGTTTTGATGTTTATGTTGAACCCTGAACTAATGAAGGAATCCTAATTTTCATTAGAGGAAGCTCTTTTTTAGGAGTTAGGAAATTGAATATTTTTTAAAAGTAAAAATTGCTTTTTCTTATCAATATTTGATAATACTGGAAATCCATAACAGGAAAGTTTCGATTTCAAAGCTCTTATCACGTTTATTATTTATCATTTTCGTAAGTTTTGAATTCTAATATTGATAAACTAAGATTAATTAGATAAAGTTGATGAGGCTTGAAAAGGGTTTTTTATGTTGACAAAAAGTTTATCTCTTTTGACTGATCAACTTTTACAGGGAACATAGAAATTGTTGGTATTAAACTTCCAGCAAGCGTAAATGCCAAATTTGAATTTTTAAGGTTATGTGAATCTGGAGTTTAATTTTATATTATTATCAATTTTTAAGATATCTTTGATTTAAAATTAGAAATTGTGTAGTATAATATATTAAAAGATTATTTTACAATCTTATAAAATTTAGATATTATTTTATAATTTAAAAAAATGACCTGAAATGACACCCGATATTAACCAGTACAAGTATCATATTGTACTAAAATTAAATCCAATACTAAGCCTTATACGGTATTCATAACATTGGATAGAACTCTTGATTAGTAAATTGATTTTAAATTAATTCTCTAGGTAATGCAGGAGTGGACTGACTTTGAACCTAAATCTCCAAAGTATTTATGTAGAAATTAAACACTCCATTTCTTATTTCCTCTTAGTCATTTAATATAGTACCTTCTTGTTTAAAGAGAGAAGAGGTTATATTACTATTCTTCCTTATTTTGATGGTTTTATAGAAGAACTTGGTGTTCCTATCTTCATCTTTGATCCATAAAGTTCTCCCTCTATCTAAGCAATAAATTATAAGCCTCAATAGCTTAATAGTAATTGATAAGAGCTTTTTGTTCAAAGCTTAACAACATAGGGTTCCTCTTATCTCTATACACCTAGTTTTATATATCCTTTAGCTTAGTTTTTGTTGTTTCCTTAAAAAGTTGTTTGTCACTAAATTTACTTTCATTGAGGATCTTGAGTTCTTCTTTCACTTTATAAAGCTTCCCTATGCCTATATAAGACATATGCCCTTTACAAATAGTAGACATCCCTTGGGTGATTAGTAACCAATTTCCAGATTATCATAAGACAATGATCAGAGAATATGGGATTATAAAAACTTACATGACTTGAAAGGAAATAGTTCAGCCACTCTTCATTAATAAAAGCCTTGTTTAGCTTCTTCATTATGTTCCAAGCTCCATGACATTTGTTGCTCCAAAAGTAGAAAAATAAAGAAGTTGAGGTCAATTATCTTAATCAGTAAAGCAGTTTTTCATCATTACAATTATTAGAATTTACGTTTCCAGTGGCATCTGAATTGTAAAGGATGCTGTTGAAGTCACCCAAAATCATCCAAGGCCATTTATGGAGGAGTGTATGCTTTTGTTGTCATTTTATAAGGGATTTCTTTGAAAAGCATAATTAGAACCAGGGGTGTTCATGCTAGCGTAATATAACCGGTTCATAACTAACCTAAACTTGAACCTAAATGTCAGGTTCGGTAATTTCACGAACCTGAACCTGAACCTGAACCTAAAAACCTATAGAATCGGTTAACCTATTTCAGATTCAGTTCTCAGGGTAACTAAAACCTATTCATACCAATATATACGACAAAAAATTATAAAAATATTTGGTAAAAACAGATACAAATTATTCATAAAAATATGCATATAAAATCCATCAAAGATTAATCCACTATGTTAAACCCAAGCAAAGTAAAAATAAGTTAAACAATGTCTTATAAAAGATCCACACTAGAAAAAAGATATAAATTATTAAACAATTATTCTTCGAATAGGATGGTAGGATGATCCACTGTTATACATGAAGCCACATCTGTAGAA
>JANIPN010000003.1:19681973-19692463 GCA_027478595.1 Erythroxylum anguifugum
CAGATTCTCGATTTTAGGAAACAGTTTAGAGATATTGATTTGATATCTATCAAATAAATTAGATTTTATTTTATGCTAATTCAGATTAGATGTTATCTGATTTTTAAATTTTAGTTAGAGAAAGATTGTATAAATTGACAAGTTTCTATTCAATAAAATTTGAGAATCTTCTCTATCCATATCTCTTCCATACATAAAAAATCAATAATTGGTATCAGAGCTCTTTCGATCTTTAAAGGACCTCTAAGCCTACAAACCTATAACCCATAACTCATTCTACGCTTTTCTACACCACAAATCAAAAACCACACGTCAATGGATTCAGAATTATCGTTCACTGCCATTACTCTGCCAGTGTTTGATCGTAGAAATTATCTAAGTTGAGCTGTTCGAATGGAGGCCTTCCTTGAAGCAAATAACTTGTAGGAAGCTGTAGATGAAGACTACGACATTCCGGATTTGCCAACAAATCCTACAATGACTCAAATCAAGATGCACAAAGAAAAGAAAAAAATTCAAGAAGAGACAAAAACAAGAGTTTCAACAAGATCGACAACAACAACAATAGAAACAATGATGATTCATATCCGTCATGTCCACATTGAAAAAGAAAACAAATCAGCCACAAACAAATGTTGGTGGAGGCCTGATATTAAATGCAAAAAATGTGGACAAATTGGGCATATAGAAAAGATTTGCAAATCACAAACTGAAGAGGCAAAAGCAGTACATCAAGAGGATTAATTATTTTGACGTTAAAGCTCTGCAACTCCTAAGGCGAGGAGGAGTTTGTTGGAAAATCCCTTAGGTTTGTAGATTCTTGATTTTAGGAATCAGTTTAGAGATATTGATTTGATATCTATTAAATAAATTAGATTTTATTTTATGCTGATTCAAATTAGATGTTATCTGATTTTTAAATTTTAGTTAGAGAAAAATTGTATAAATTGGCAAGTTTCTATTCAATAAAATTTGAGAATCTTCTCCATATATATCTCTTCCATACATAAAAAAACCAACAATCTTTATGATCCATTTGATGTATAAAAATCATTAAAGACAATTTCCAGTCTAAGCCAAAGAAGATGACAGATAAAGAGTGCAAAAAGATGAAGCGAAAGACTTTGGAAACTATTAGATAATGGATTAATATCATTATATTTATCCACATATCCCAAGAGACAAATCCTTTTGAGTTGTATAAGAAATTGGAGAGTCTTTATGAGAGGAAGACTGCTCACAACAAGGCCTCGCTGATTAAAAGACTTGTTAACTTGAATTTGAAAGTTGGTAAATCAGTGTCAGAGCATCCCAACGATTTTTAGGATATCATCAATAAGTTGACTATAATGAAGATCATCCTTAATGATGAGCCATAAGTCTTATTCCTATTAAGTTCCTTACTAGATAGTTGGGCAAATTTGGTTATGACTATTAACAACACTGTTCCAGATGGTGTGTTGTCTTTGAATGTGATCAAAGAGAGCATGCTTACTAAAGAGATTAGAGGAAAGAGATTGATATAAATAATGTATAGGCTCTTGTGTTAGATAATATAGGAAAAAGAAATAGTAGAGATTCTAAAGGCTACAGTAAGTCTTTAAAAAAGATCAAGATGAGAGATGGCAAGGAGGACAGAACGTGTCACTACTTTACCAAACTTGGTCATATAAAGAAGTTCCACTACAAGTGGAAGAGATACCAGAAGAAGTAAGATAACTAGAAAGATGGAGAGGACAATAACACTATAACATCCTCAAGCATATATTGAGTTATTGTTGATTTGTATGATCAATGAATGTCTCCATATTAGCCACTTAAATTCTAAGTGGCTTGTTGGTACATGGCTTCCTACCATTATGTTCTGAAGAAGGAATACTTCCTTAGTTACATGAGTAGTGATTTTGAAAGTGTGAACATGGAAAATTAGAGCTCTGATAGCATCATCGTCATGGGTGACATCTGAGTTCAAATCATGGTTGGGTGCATAATGACTTTCAGAGATGTACGACACATTCTTGACTTATACTTCAATTTATTGTCTTCAAATGTGCTTGATCAAGAAGGATATTGGCACATGTTTGAGGATGGAAAGTGGAAGCTGTCTAAAGGAGTATTTACAGTTGCTTGTGGTGGATTGTGCTACACCCTATACAAGATGCACTTGAAGGTGTGTTTCAGAGAACTAAATAAACAGTTGAAGGAAACAATTCTCTAAATTTGTGGCACCAAAGAGTAGGACATATTAGTAAGAAAGGAATCAAGTTACTAGTAGTTAAAATCACTTATTCCTGCAAAGACTACTGTTTCCCTCAACCCCTATGATCATTACGTGGATGAAAGGTAACATCGAGTTTCGTTTCATAAAAGGTCTACTAGAAAGAAGACTAAGTTGGAGTTGGTGTACTACTGATATTTGTGGTCCCATAGAGATAGAGTCCTTGGTTGGTAAAAAATACCTTGTTACTTTTATCAATGATGCTACTTATAAGACTTAGGTCTTTATGTTTGAAAAAAACCAGGTGTTAAAGACCATTAGGAGATCTTATGTTATGGTAGAAAAGGAGATGAAGAGAAAGCTTAAGTGTCTCCCAACTAACAATGGAGGCTAGTACACCTTCAAAGAGTTTGAGGACTATTGTATGAGATATAACATAAGACATGAGAAGACATAATCTAGTCCCCACAATATAATGATATTGTTGAGAGGATGAATACTGCCATTATGAAGAAGGTTCAGTGTACGTTTTCAATGTCCAATCTACTGAAGTCCTTTTGGGGTAAGGTAGTTCAAACCGCAGTTTATTTGATTAGCATAATTTCTTTAGTCCCTTTGGATATTTACATATAAAAAGAGAAGGATCTTGTTTATATTCATATAAGGGTGTTCAAATGCAAAATGTTGAAGCATGTGTTAAGGGAGAAGAGATCGAAGCTAAATTTGAAGACTACTCTTTGTATGTTCACCAGGTAGGGTGATAAGGAGTTCAACTATAGGCTTTACAACCTAGAAAAATAAAAAAAAGTTATCTGAAATAGGGACATAGTCTTCTATGAGCACGAGATAGGTGCAGATCTCATTAAAGAAGATAAGACTACAACCAATAGTTTGTCTTACGATACTATAAATATTTCTTCTATTACTGTTAATGTTGATCAACTTACAAGTGAAGAGGGAAAAAAACATTAGTTGGTACAAGATGGTGATAATAAAGTACAACCTGAAGGAGATGAGCCACGTCTTATGGATGGTATAAAAGAGGTTCATGAGCATTATAAACAACGGGAGCAACCGGCCCAAATGTGGGAAGATTTCTAACTTTGAAGGTTAACTAGACAAAAAAGCCTTCGACTAGATACCATAATTCATAATTTTTCCTAGTTGCCGTTGAGAAGGAGCCAAAGAACTTTCAACAAATTTAATTACTTAAAGACAAAGACTCTTTTTTGTGAGGTGTTCTTAAATAAGTTAGCTTGAATCTTTTTCACTTGTATCTTGATATTATTTTTAGTAAATTTATTATTGGTTTGTCTCATATTTTTTATCCGTACACTCAAGGATTTTTTATGTTTAATCTTGTATGCAGTTTATCTTTCAGTCATGTTTATTCTTCAAGTAGTTTGTTATTGGTTGGGTCATCTTATTGATCTTACGAATGTTATTGCTTATAAGGTCATGTAACCTCTAGTACTTAAATATATAACAAAATAGATATGTTAAAAGGATAATTATTCCAACTACAACAAAAAATGTTTCAGGCAATGTTAAATTTGTAAGAGTTTAAAATATGTTGCTTAGAACTAATACAATGCAACGGTTTTTAAAGTGTGGCCTTTAGTAATATTAATAGGCTACGCTAATAGTAATTTGTTACCATATATTTTAAAAGGCAACAAAATTAAAATGGCTTTGCTATAAAATTTCATATAACCAACAATTAAACCGGTTGTGACTTTAAACAATAATTAAGGGTTATAATAAGTAGCCTTGGACCCAAATCCACTTAGACCCGGTCCTACCTGAGCTCGAGAAAACGAACTTGATTAAAAATATTATTTAATTTTAAAAATAAAAAATAACATCAATTTTTAAATTTTAAATTTTGAATTAGGTTGGATTGGATAGTCCAAACTCAACCTGAAAATTAAAAGTATTTAAAAAACTAAACACAACCTAAAATTTGGTCAATTTGAGCCGAATCAAGCTAAATCAAACCGAAATGGATAACTTTTATCTAAAATAATAACAATTAAAGTATTATTATTCTATATATATATATATATATATATAATAAAGAAATATTTTTATGCTCTTTATAACATTGGAGAAAAAACTGACATATAGCAAACCTTACGATAGATAAGGTGCCAAAATGTATCAAAAATTTCACCTTTCCTTTGTCGCTTCGGATGACGTTGTGGAGGCTATGAACAGGTGTTAGGGTATGTTTGAGAGTTTAGAAAGGAATGGAATGGAATGACAATTAATGAAACGGAATGGAATGAAGTGGAATGAAATGAAATGAAATAAGTCACTCCATTGTTTGGAAGTTTAAATAAAATAAGAGAGGGTTTGGAAGATAAGCCATGCCATTCCATCAATTGGGGGGTCACAAAATATTAAATTTTGGATGGCAATTGATAGCTTGGAAGCTATCAATTGCCATTTCATCCTGTTTCAAAATAGACTTCCAAACAATAGCCGAGTCATTTGGGCCATTTCATTCCATTACCTTCCATCCCTCCACCCACATACAAACATACCGTTAAGCTTTTGGTGTAGCGTATGTTCACGTTAAATTGTTGGTGTATTAGTCACGTTAAATTGATGGTGTAGCGTTTCGTTGTCGCTTACAGGATGCGTTCAGGCAATTTCTGTTGATGTAGGTTCACGTACAGGTAGCATTCTTACACGTGCGATTTCGGTTGTTTTCCATGTTACGTTTTCACTGCTTTTCCCTCATTGTATTCACACTCATTGTGAGCGTGAATGGAAATATTAGCTGTTGTGACAAGTGAATGAACGCTGAATGTTATATAGAGCATGATTTCCATTTAAAGGGAACTTTTATTCCTAAAGCAACAAAAGAATTAAAAAAGCGATACTACTGGTAAATTTTGCGTCAGGAGTTCTATTTAGTATACAGACGTAAGCATATATAAGTATCTCTTGACAGCAATCTAAAGATTTTCACCATTAAGCATACGCCTCGCGAAGGGAATCAATGTGCGGATCACTTGGTATCTCTAGCTTCGGTCGCAGCGTCGGGTCTGCATATTCTTCGAGAGCCACCCTGGAGCCTTTTGGATGCACTCCACCGTGACATATAAGGAACCCTTTACAATAGATCCCATCATAGGGGATTAGACTACAGGAGCTAGTCTCTTTGTTTTTCTTTCCCATGTAACAAAAAAAAAAAAAAAAGATTTTCACCATTTAACTAAAGCACTTTAACAGACAGAAGGTAAATTTGTAGATATTATCGAGTGCGACATCGTATGCTTACGACTGCACATCTTATCAGGCATGAAAACTCATTTGTATAAGTCTACATCTTATTGAGCATGAGATCTCAAGTTTGTGACATATATGTATACAGATTAAGTTGAAAATGCAATTCGACGACTTTGAATTCTAGAGCATTAAAGTCAAATTTGGATTACGGATTACTCTTATTCCCATTCTTATAATTGGAAACCAAAGGGCAGTAGTTGATGAATAGATGAACAGATGTCATGGTAGATTTTGAAGTCTGGAATTAATCCGGAAAAGTTGTTTGCCTGTAGGGGAGGTCCATTATCCTTATGGTGCATTAATCTTTACGTAGATGCTCGAGGGAAAATGCTAAAGAAATTGATTTTATATGGTGCCATTGTCATATAATCGGAATGAACTGTTGTATTACTACAATAAGCATGGAAATAACGTAGTCATATGTAACACATGAAGACATTCATTGGAGTACTAGTTTCGTTCATGTTAAATGCAACAAAAGCAGAGTTAATAGGCATATATAATACATCTTATACATATTAGTGTCCTTGGCTTGTACTTTTTTCCAAAAAGGCCTAAATCTCTCTTAAAATGAATCATTTATTTCATCTCTAATGAATAGTATCTCTTTTATAAAATTTTTAAATTGCAAAGAGTAGCTACAAGTAATCTTTAGGGTTTTGTAACTACAAGTTTCACTTATATATTTTTTAATAAATTGTATATGTAATGTTTCTTGGTTGTTAACATATTCCATATTGTATATGTCACTTTGATGAACAGTTAGCTATGAATGAATAAGAGAGATTGGCAATGGATGACTTTTCCCAAATATAGTGATGAATATATAAGTGTAGTTGATTGCGTTCTTGAAAAGGTTTTTTCTACCGTAGCTAACGGGAATGAAATTTCTTGTCCATGCAAGAAGTGTTGCAATTATTATTGGTATACAAGAGATGTTATATATGATCATTTGATTGTTGATGGATTTGCTATAGGATATGATGGTTGGGATTTAAAGAGGAAGGATCAACTAATGCAAATATGGATATGGATGATGATAATGAATTTGATGGAAGGTCTATGCGTTATAATATAGTTGAATTACTACTTGACACATTTATAGACAAATGAAGGTCCCAACAGTTGTGAAGGAGTTAGTAATGGTCTAAATGTTGATGCTAAGAAGTTCAGATATTTGCCATTGAACTCGAGCTTGCAACGTCTATACATTTGTCCAAAATTAGCTAAATTCATGAAATGGTAAGGAGTATCCTAAAGATGGTAATTTAAGGCCTTGTTATGTACAATTGGTGATTTTCTAAGATATGCAATATTGTTTGGATGGAGTACAAAGAGAAAGTTAGCATGCCCTAATTGTCATTATGAAACTTGCTTTTAATATTTAAAGCATAGTAGAAAGACATGTTATCTCAATCAACGAAGATTTTTGGATATAAATCATCCTTGGAGGCATAATAGGAGATCATTCAATGGTGATATAAAGTTGGGATAATCAACAATTCCTCTGTTAGGATCTAATGTATTTGAGCTTATTAAAGGATATTATAATGTGTTTGGGAAGGCAAATAAACAAAAAACAACAAGTGATAATCCTTGGAAGAAGAGGTCCGTATTTTTGAATTACCTTACTGGAAGCAAACTGGATGCCAACATAATCTTGATGTGATGCACATTGAGAAAAATGTATATGAAAACATTCTAGGAACTTTGTCAGAGATTTTGGGTGTTATTGACTTTTAAAGGTGGAAAGAACAAAAGAAACTTGTTCAATAACAACCACAAATGGAACAAGTAAGTAAAGGGGATGATATACTTGAAAATGAAGTAGAAGGCTAAATAGGGGAAGTGATTGTTCAGAAAGAGTATACTTTTCTAAGGTGGGAAGAATTAATAACTAAAATGATGGGACAACAATTTGAACCATATGAAGATGTAGTAGAAGAAAATGCATATGATATAAGCATAGAAATGACTGAAATTGCTACTGTTCAATACAAAAAGGTAATCATATATTTTACTATTTCAATTTTTTTTTCTTTTGTATACTAACATTAATAATTATTTTGAATATAGAATTTGTGAAGAAAAAGGGGAAAGGTCTAACTTTGCTCAAGCAGGTTCATGCAATATCCATGGAATAACGCAAATCGATTTTTTTAATGCTCTTAATCAAGCGATTAGTCTTGATGAGAAGACGATGATTGAATTCACTCTTTTCTTAGAAATTGTGGCTCATAAACAAAATCTTGCACCTCTAAACCATGTTAATTGGCAAAAGATTATAGAAGAACCTATTTGGGAATATGCTAATGTAAGTTATCTTAATGCTCCTTTCTATTTTGCTTTATGAAATTTAAATAAGTATTTATTACATTACAGAAGAGATATATTATGCTATTAGAAGGTAAAGAATGGATTGTGAAAACTATTGGAGTTGCTTGGAGACCTTACAAATGTAGAGTGAAGCAAAAGCATTTCAACCAGTATATGACAGATGTAAAAAGAATGGCCAATCTTCCTAACTATATAAGCAAAGAAGCCTTTGAGGATCTCATTTCTTATTGGAGCCACCCAAATGTGAATGTATGATAATTATTATTACTTTTTACAAATTAGTTAAATGATACCTAACTAATATAATGCTTTAATGTGTAGCAAATTGTTGAAACAAATATTTAAAATAGAAAACAACAAATTGAAATGCACACAACTGGTCCTAAGAGGTTTGTAAGTATTTATGCTAAATTGGTAAGTTCTTCGATGAATTATAATCTATTAAGAAACTGCTTTAATTTTTTAAATTATAATTAACAATTGTTTCCATAAATAACAAAATGAAAGAGAGGATAAAACTCCACTCTTTAATGCTAAAAAGTATATTACAACTTATAAAAGAAAGCTTGGAAAAGTGTACAAGCAATCTATTGAAGCTTAAGGGAGAAAATTGTGAGTAATAATAATTTTCTATATTGTTGCTACTTTTGTTGAGATGCCCAAATTTATTGCTTATTTCATGTGTTTATGATTCTATTTTATTTGTTTTTTATATTGTTGATTTGTTTTTCTTATCAAAACGAGCTATTTATAGTATAACTATAATTATAGTAGTTTTTTTTGTAATCATATATGGTGCTTGCATTTATTACTATAAATGCAAATTTTCTTTTGTATGCTTGCATTGAAGAAGTGCAAAAGGAAAATGATAGTGAAAAGCTTGACAAAGTTATGGCTGATTTGGAAGTGATAGAACATAATACACTTTTTAGAAGGGGTGTGAAAGCATCTACCATGGAAAAAAAATATCGTGAGTGAAGCCTTGTACAAAGTTCCTAATGAGTATTCACAATCCATCAATAATGCATTAGAAGAAGAGATGAACCAAAAAGTAGAAGTTGAAAAGGAGAGAAAGAGAAATGAATTAGAACAAAAGAAAGTTGAACGCTTGGAGATGAAAAGGCAACTAAAACAAAATAAAGTTGATAGAGAAGAAATGATGAAACAAATGTTCTCCCTCATTCAATCTCAGCTTGGGCAAGCTAACACCATTGATATAGACATGTTTTGTAAATTGATTACACCTAGTCAATCAAGAAAGGAATCTTCTATTCCTCCAAACCATACATATCAACATGAAGAATATCAGGTAAAAAATTTCCTTAATTCACTGTTTTTGTACATCATCTTATTATCTTTTTGTTGAGATTGGTTGCTTATGTTCATGCTTTTTGAAATTGTTCATAAAAAGAACTTAATCATTTTGTTGTTAGTTTTTGGACTATATTATTTTTCTTGATTAAATTGATGTCACAATAAAGTAGTTAGTATTTCATTTTTTAAATATATTAGCCTATTTGTGAGCGTATATAGTAGTTTTACAATGCTAATTTATTTTTTGTTTGTTTGTTTCTTTTTTTTTTGTAGGATGGTAATGATTAGGAGTAGACAAGAAGGTACTTGGTGAAGGATTTTGGAGGGCCCATATATATTGGTTTTGTTTGGTATTTAGATTAATTCACTTATATTCCATATAGAATGGAGGACGATATTGTAAATGAATATTTTAGCTAGTGATTTTTTGTATTTTATTTTAAATATGTTAAAAGATTGAATTTTATAAATCCTTATAGACTACGTATTATATATAAATACTTTGTTGTTTACATTTGATAGTGCGTAAGCAATTAAGACGTACATGAATATTTATATATTTCTTTCAATGTATACGTACGTTGCCTACATAATAATAAGAGTTTGATTTTACGTTAAATAATATTGGTAACAAAAGAATAAATTATTACTTTTTATTTTTACAAATTATTGCCTAAAAAAATTCACTTTGTTGCCTTATAAAGAATTAAAAGTGTTGCAATATCTATTTAACATTTTTTATATAGTTGGAAACTAAAGTATTGCCTTTGTCAAAACTTAAAGCAACATTTTTTTATTTTGTTGACTAATCAAAAAATTCTTTTGCGTTGTACTTATAGTAGTGCCACTTCTTGTAATGATATAAATTATGTTGCCTTAATAAAAAGGCAATGATAATTGTACTTATAGCTACACTTTTGTCTGTTACCTAAAGCATTTTTTTGATGTAGTGCTAGTTGCTACATCTCAACTATAGTGATTGCTACAGTGATGAATAATTGCCACCTTTCTTAATTATTGTTTTACTATTCATCAACTTTTATCGTCTTCATACGAAAACTGAACAAATAGTGCAAAAAATTCGTCGTAATTTTCTCAACACACTTTGATACTACTTATTGTAAAAATTGACTAGATTAGAGCATATTCGCAGCTAAATAGGATTGAAGAAACAGTAATGAAGAAATAAACACATAGATTTTTACATGGAAAATGTTGGATCGCGTACAGTCCAAGTATTCACAATACGCTGCGGAAAAAGACCGTACAAGAACATCACGTATAATCGAAAACACGAAGGATTAACGAAATACCTTATTTGCGT
>JANIPN010000003.1:19700713-19711370 GCA_027478595.1 Erythroxylum anguifugum
CCATTTAAATCATCCAAAAAATAAAATAAAATATTAACTCTTAGTTCTCTTCATTTGGTGAGTAAGAGAAACACTAAAAGTATTAAGTTTTTTTGTGAGTAAATTTGGGATGTATTGGGATAAGGGTTTGAGAGAGTGCATAAACATTTGTGAGTTGAATGTTGAGTGTAAACACTTGTAAGTGTTGTTTTTCTCCCTAAAAGGGTGTGCAGTAATCTCGGAGATGTAGGTACAATTTGGCCGAACTCCGTTATCAAATTTTGTGTTTGTGTTTGTTCTACTGACATTCTAGTTGTGTGGAACTAGTCTAATTTTTTTACAGTAGTTCCATAGAGATCTGAATGTACACTTTTTTTAAAATCAAATTTGGCTGAATGTACGCTTTTCATGCCCTATAGTTTGGCGAATTGGACTATTTTCGTTAATGTAGGATTGTGGAGCTAAAGATCACGGTGCAACTCTTCTTGCTGCCATTTTGCTACTTAAACAAGGTTAAGACTGCAGGATTGTTGTTTTCTGGTCACGACGGAACTAAGGGGAAGAGAAGCACTTGATCACATTCTTGACAGCCTATTCGTAACTCACAGTTGTGGCAGGCTTTTTTCTGATCAATTGTTCCCTACACAATCTTGTCTGCAACCTGTGCCCTCTTGTCTTGCTTTATACTCATCCTATCTGCTAGAAAATTAGCCTCTGCCCATGTGTAGGTCTAGATTTTTCCTCTTCTGGCGCGTAAAAAAAACATACAAATTGACTCATGCATGCATATATATACATATATATATATATATATATATGCTTGCCTTTCCATGCATGTTCCATCATTCCATACCTGATACTCGTAGCCTTCACGACCAGTCCTGTCGCCTCCATACATATGCTTTGGCCAACTTGCTGAGTTAACTAACACAAAAAGGTAAAAGAAAACAGCATTATTAATGGAATATCTCCAATTGTCACTATCCTCCATATAGGTCTGTGGAGACGAGAAGAGTTCCCAGTTACCATTTTACATTAATTTTTATTCAGTTTTAACAATTGCTACTGGAATTATGTCATAGGTGTATTAATCATTAAAGTTTAGATGCTTAAGTTAATCTCATGGCCAATTGCTCACCTTAAACATTTGTGATCAAGATTAGTTGACCATAATATAAGGTTTTGAGACAGCGTGGGTTTATTCTCAGTATGACACAATTGTCGTGACTCGTGAGAAATGTTGAACAACAAGAGAAGTTTAAGATGTTAGAAGCTCTCGGGGATCGAAATTTAAGCCATGTCGGAGCAAAGGCTTGGAAGGTTGCTTTCAAGTAGATTCAAACATTTACTGTCATCATCATTTTGTCTCCGATAATTAAACCAAAGACGATTGTACATGGAACGTGTGTACTGTATCTTCCTGCTATTTTCACGGTTGTTTATAATTCCAAAAGGAAAAGTCAAAGATGCCTCTAAACCTTAATTAATTTTTAGCTCTGGTTCCACTTTTTAGCTCTGTAGCAATCGATGGGCTACTCATGCATGCGGGTTCTATTACGGCTGCCCGTCCCACTGTTGACTTTGTGTGCATTAAATTCCGAGAATTTAAGATACTTTCTTCGCTTTTCTCTGTTCTTTTTCTCACTTTATCGCCCATTTTTAATCTACTTTTACCAAGAAAATTGTATAAGGATTTTATCAATATCTCAGAAAGTTAACTGTTGAACATGATTAAAGTACATCTAATTATAAAAATATCATACTTTATTATAACTAGTATATAATATCAAAATAAAAAAAGTAGTGTAATTTTAAAAATTAAATTTAACCTCAAACATTCTTTATCTGTTAATTCACATTTATTTTAAAATTATGTAATAGTACTTTAATAATTTTCATGTCTCATTAATTATATATTTACTATATGCACAAATTATACATATAATGAATATTCATTAATTATATATTTATTATATGCGCAAATTATATATAAATATATTTAAAATTATGAAAGAAATTAATTTCTTTTATTAATTTTAATGTTTCAATGTTTAAAAGAATATAAAAGTAACTCTTATTATAAAATATGCATAGACGGTGTTTTATAACGAGGATAACCAATATTTTTTTACAAGTTAACATATTTTATCGTAATTAAAATATGATAAGTATTTATAAGAAAGTTATTATATTTATTAAGAATTATATACTTATTGTAACTATCATTCATATGCAGGTATTATAACCAACTTAATTTGATTTTAAACTAGTAATTATTAAATTTTAAATATATATATATATATATATATATATATATGTATATATATATTTGCATCTCTACAATTAAAAAAAAAAGAACGATTTCATGTAAAAGAGTGAAGTGTTTGGATTATTGTCATAATAAGTCTTTAATAAAATTTTTATTATTAGATAATTATTTTTTAGTTATATATATGTATTAATTACATATTATCAAAAGCTAATTATTAATTAATTAATACTATAGGAGTGTTATGAAAACATTAATAAAAAGTCCGAAGAAAATAGTCACAATTTGTAATATGCATGTAATATGTTGTTAAATATATGAAAAGGAAAAGTTATTTGATTTGGAAATTTTATATTTAAATATGAATAACTAAAAAAATAATTTGTTTAATATATGATTAAAATTTATATGTTCTTAAAAATTTATTTTCACTATATACAAAATTATTTTAAACTTAAACATATTTAATTGCTTTAATTTTGTCTACAAATTGTAATTATAAGACATAGAAATAGTCTCCTTTTTAGTTATTATAAAATAATAAAAAATTTAAAGAATTTCTTAATACTTTAAAATGAAAACTGTCTATACAAATATTTGTACTTACTTAATTGCATACGGATTATTTATAATAAATGATAATGAACTATTATAAATAAAGGCAAATATATTAAACAAAAATAGCATAGAACTATATAATTATAAGTGTAATTATATTAACTTAAACAAGATATAATTATTAAATTAGATTTAGAATTAGGTGTAACTAAGTTTAATTCTAATATAAACACCAATTACAATAAATGATGATAATAGAATGAATTACAACTACTATAATATTAAAGTTATAATTAAAGTTCTAATACAACCAAATGTTTTATAATGAATTACAACTATAATATTACAGTTATAATTAAAGTTCTAATACAACCAAATGTTTTATCTTTCTTTTCTTTAACTACTGGCACCTAAATACGTTTTGTTTTCATATTCACGTCATAGGATGATGGCTATGTAAGTTGGAATAATATTTGTTCAATTTAACATTATTTTTATTCATGTACTCTAATTATTAAATCTTTTTAATCAATTTTTTTATTTTGCTAATCACTTTATATTAGAATTTATGTTAATACTGTTAACTGAAATCTTACGTAACATTCTAATTGGAAAACTTTTTTTGTTTTGTTTTCATGACATAGAATGATTATTAAAACCAAAGAAATCAATTATAAAATGAGAAATATGTTAGATTAAAAGATTAAAAATATGATAGTCCTTTTTGCTTGCTAATATATTTTGTCTAATAACTCAAGTTTTTAGATAAAATGATTTTCTGGCATTCACATAGGTAAGAGGGAAGCTACGAGAGTTTCTTTCTTGAAGATAGCATAAAAAGGATAAGCTTGTTGGAGAAATATTACAAAACTGAACAGCTTTAGAAACACAAAAAAGTGATGTTGCTAATCAACCCCATGGTTTATTCACGAGAGATACAGCCTTTTAAATAGGCTTTAGAAGAGTTGTAATTTGAACTAAACATTAACAACTATTAGCTACGAATTCTAACTACTCTTAACTAATTCATCTAAGAAATAGAAAAACTAACAACTAGTGAATGTCCTAGCTTATTTTACGATAACAACCTAACATCTAAATTATTGAAAGTTTGAATTAAACCTAACTTCTAACACTCCCCCTTCATTCAAACTTGGAGACTCCCAATTGTGCACAAATAAACTCAAGCTTCTTTTGTGGCAAACTCTTTGTCATTAAATTTGCAATTTGCTCTTCGGTTCCACAACTCTTCAATCTGACTTCTCCCTTTTTCATCAACTCTCGAATGAAATGATGTTTGATTTTAATATGTTTGGTACGACTATGAAAGATAGGATTTTTAGCCAGCATTATGGCTGACTTGCTATCACACAAAATATCAGTTGCTTCAACTTGCTCTTGTTCTAAATCACATAAAATCCTCCTTAACCACATTGCTTGACAAGCTGAGGTTGTAGCTGCTACATACTCTACCTTAGTAGATAACAAAGCTACAGTGGCCTGCTTTTTAGAACACTAAGAAACTGTAGATGTTCCAAGAATGAAGCAATTTTCGGAAGTGCTTCGTTTGTCTTCAATCGAACTAGCCCAATCACTGTCCGTATAACCTTTAAGGCATAACTCATATGTTTTTTGAAACCAGATGCCAAACTCCTTTGTGCCAGCTAAATAATGAAGAACTGTCTTGGCTATACCAAAGTAATGTTTGGACGGTTTATGCATAAACCGTGAAAGGACACCAACTAAAAAACTTATCTTAAGACGAGAATGAGTTAAATAAATCAATCTCCCAATCAAGCTTCCTTCTGCTGCTCCTGTATCATCTTCTGCTTGAAGTTTCCCGTTAGTATTCATAGGTGTGATGGTTGTTTTGCATACCATCATGTTAAACTTCTTAAGTGTATCTGTAACATACTTCTTCTGTGACATAAAAATTATAGCATGTGTTTGAACAATTTCTAAGCCTAGAAAGTAGCATAGTTCTCCCAAATCCATTATCTCGAACATATTTTTCATGGACTTCTTAAACCCAGATATAAGATGTAACGAAGAACCAGTATATATCATATCATCGACGTAGAGACTTACTATCACCACATCATTCATACCTTGTTTTTTCAGATACAAGGTTGGCTCATGCATACTCCTTTCGAACCCGTATTTTGAAAGAACTCATCGATCTTTCCGTACCACACTCTGGGGGCTTGCTTCAACCCATAAAGTGCCTTTTTCAACCGAAAAACTTTATCTTGATTCCTTGAATCTTCGAAGCCTGAGGGTTGAGTTGCATACACTTCTTCTTGTAAATCACCATTTAAGAAGACAGATTTTACTTCAAATTGGAACACCTTCCATTCCTTATACGCTACGAGTGCCAAAATAATTCTCACCGTTTCAAATCGAGCTATTAGCGAGAACGTTTCCTCATAATCGACGCCTTGTTGTTGAGCTCTCTTTTAATTCCTTAGTCTTCACAAAAAGTCAGAAACTCTTCAGATCGAAACTCTCCTCCACGATCGGTTTGAAGCGCTTTAAGATTTTTTCCACTTTGTTTTTTTGCCATTGCTTTAAACTTCTTGAAATAGTCAAAGGTCTCGGACTTGAGTTGTAAAAAATACACTCAACTCATTCTACTAAAATCATCAATGAACAATAGAAAGTACTTACTTCTGGATAAGGATTCAACCCTCATAGGACCACAAAGATCAGTATGAACCAGTTTTAACAGATCTTCTGTACGTCAGGACTTGCCAACAGGGAATGCTTTCTTGACTTGCTTGCCCATCATGCATCCTTCACACACTTTCTGTAGAGGCGCGATGGAATGTAAGTTGTTGACCATGTTGTTGTTTTTTAACAGCTGTAGACCTTTGACATTTAAGTACCTGTACCTGAGGTGTCATAACTCACTTTCTCCCATTGTCTTGTTTATCATGGTTGCATCTGTAGAGAGATCAAGGGGAAACATCCTATTGGATGGCATGTGAGCATATGCTAGAATTTCATCTTTGTTTTTTATCAAACATTTTGCATTTTAAACACAACCGAATAACTTGACTCGATTAGTTACCCCACACTCAGTAAATTATGTGCAAGACATGGAGCAAAGTGCACATCTTTAATTAACTTCTTTTGGTTACCTATAGATACCACTGCGATCTCTCGACCTTCAATTTAGAGCTGCTTGTCATCACCAAGCCAAACATGCGACCTTATTGATTCATCAAGATCCTTGAATTTGGATTTGTCACTAGTAATGTGATGCGAGCAGTCACTGTCAACATACCATATATCACTAGCAACAATCTCTGTGCTTGACCAAGCCATGAATAAGAAGTCTCTTGCTCTTCATCCTCCTCAGCATATTTAGCTTCTTCTGGCTTGGACCAACAAAATTTATTTGTGTGTCCGTTTTTGTTACAGTAGGAACAGTGTAGGAAACTGCTCCTTTCACGGCCTCGGTCTCGACCTCAAAAACCTACTCTTCCTCTGCCTCCATCACGTTGGTTTGGTGACTTCGACTCCCCTTTGATCTAGAATGCCTTTTCTTATTTTTTTTCAGCAGTTCTATTGATCTTAGCCTCGTGTGCTTGTAAGGGACCCATCAATTCATGAAATGAAAAAATAGACAAATCTTTCGATTCCTTAATTGCAGCTACTACATGATCAAATTTAGGAGCTAAACTTCTTAACACTTTAGCTACAACAGTTTCATTCGTGATTTTCTCAACTTATGAACACATTTGACTTACGATGGAAGAGAATTTTGCTAGGTATTCTTGGACTGATTCATTGCCTTTCATACATGAAGTTTCAAAATCTCGTCGAAGAGATTGAAATTTGATAGTAATTACCTTTGTTGATCCTTGATATTTAGTTTTCAAGATCGACCAAGCTTGTTTGGCCGATGTGGCAGCAACTATTATGGAGAATGTTGAATCATCCACTGCTTGTTGGATGAAGAAGAGGGCTTTTGCATCACGTTTCTGATTGTCTTTTAGACGAGTCTAATCATCGCTGGATTCTGCAACACCTATTTCCACAAGATCCCAAAGATCCTGAGATCTAAATAGCCTCTTCATTTTTATACTCCAAAACTCATAGGAGTCACCTTTGAAAATTGGCATCTATGGTTGTGAAACACTAAGAGAGCTTGAAGTTGCTACCATTGTTTACAAATAAGAAGAATGATGTGTCCAGTTCTAAGACAACCTGACTCTGATACCACTTTGTTGGACAAATATTATATAACTGAACAACTTTAGAAACAGAAGAAAGTAATTTTGCTAATCAACCCCTTACTTTATTTACGAGAAATAGAGCCTCTTAAATAGGCTTTATGATAGTTGTAATCTGAACTAAATACTAACTATAACATCTCGCTCCCACACTAAGGGTTAGACCCCTAAGATACAGCACATGTGAGATATCAATGAGAGGTTAGAAATTTGCATTTTCATGCTCATGCATACTTTAGCATACACGCAAGTGAATTTGAATTATTTTGCACACATTTAAATGACTGTACATGTACTCATTGACATTTTCTGGGTATAATTGATTATTAATGTGCTTATATGGAGAATTGTCAATCATTTGTATTGAAAACCGAATTGGAGAAGTATAAATAGTTAGATTATAATTTTGGTGAATTTTAGGAGAAATTTCCAAAAAATGTTGGGTATTACTGAACTAAAAAAAATGCCAAGTGACAAGTAAATTGATGAAAGGAAATAGAAATAAGAGTTAAATAATATTAAAGAAATTTCATAGATGACTTTAGAATTTGTGAGAAAATGACTTTGAAAATTTGTAGACAATTGTAGCAAAAATTGGAGATGATTGAACTAGTTAAAGGAAAAACTAGTTAAAGCCTTAGAAATTGGACAAGTGTCCAAGTTTTAAACCCACGTTCCTTTTTAACTTGAAAGACCAAACTAATTGTTTTGACTTTGTCTTATTTTTCTTCTTCGTGACTTTCTTCATCTTCTGGAAACTTCATTACTTCTAGAAATTGTCTTACCCTTATCATGTAAATCTTGCTTTCATTTCTCACTTGCTATTTATTTTTGTTACCTCGTTCAATGTCACTAAAATACCTAACCTAAACCACCTTTAAGATGATGTACGTGGATGCAAGAAGAGTTAGAGCTTCTTGAGATTTTGAAGATTTTTTAGTTTTAACAAGTAAGTATCTTGTTAATCCTTATGAGTGGTAGAAATATGAATCAAATT
The DNA here is from genome assembly GCA_027478595.1 of Erythroxylum anguifugum. Taxonomy (NCBI): domain Eukaryota; kingdom Viridiplantae; phylum Streptophyta; class Magnoliopsida; order Malpighiales; family Erythroxylaceae; genus Erythroxylum; species Erythroxylum anguifugum. The sequence goes on from JANIPN010000003.1 coordinate 19,708,755, forward strand.
TGGTGATTTATTTATCATTACATGATCATGAGAAAATGATTATTTTTCATGAACACCGTGGGTTTAAGATGAAAATATGGATGTGAATTTTTCAAATATTTGATGATCAAGATGCCTTAAGATAGAGATAAAATAATTTTTGAGTTTGAAAGATCAATGAAAATGTGCATGAGAAGAGTGCAGAAAAATGAAAGAAGAAATGCAGAAAAATGTGAAGGATATGCATGAATAGATTATGTCTTTGATGTTTATGTTTAATCATGGATTTTTGATTTTTTTTCTCTGTGAGTTGAGTTGAAATAGAAGTAGGAATAAAGAGGAAATAAGATAGAAGAGATAGACTAAGCAAAAGAGATGATTTACGATGAAAGAGATGATAAAGGGTGCTGGAAAATTTGCAGATGCAGTGTTTCACTGAACATACCTCTATATTTTAGCCATATATTAATCTATGGACAGAAAAATGGGATGATTTTAAGTTTATGTTAAACTAGAGACATAAGTCTATATTTTTCATGAAGAAATCAAAATTGAATTTTGTCTATAAGAGTTTCAAAATTTAGCTTGAAATTGACTTTTCTGATTTTGTCGTGGTTTGGGAATAGTTTGTAGTTTTTTTATTATAAATTTCATAACACTGAACCAAATTGCATGAAATTAGTTTCATTAGAAACTTAGGACATAAATGAACAATTGTTTAGAAGAATGTTTTGCCTAAATCCTTCATATTCCTTGTCAAAATGACCATGAAAGATTGACCCGAAGGTCTGTTTTGTGAAGAGCCATAATGAAATTTAAATAAAAGGGAAGTGCAAGATTGTGAAAAATGGAGTCATTCAGGGATTGCACGATCGTGCACAAGCAGGATCATGACAATAGAGGATCAATTGGAATTGCACTTTTGACAAATTCGAACATCCTTGATTCTTTTGGCCATAACTTCCTCTCCCGACCTCCAAATGACATGAGATTTGAACCAACAAACTCGAAACACATTGCTCTATATCTCCACCAAAAATTATAGCCATCTAAAACCATCTGGGAGAGATTGAGTGATAAATTTTAGTAAAAAAAGATGAACAGTTCTAGAAAATTGATGAGTGGAGTATTTTCATTAAACATACTTCGGCATTTTAACAATATCTTGTTCTGTAGTTATGGAAATGGAATGATTTTTTATTTGGAGTAAACTAGACACGTATGGATAAAACTTTTCTGAAGAAATCTAGTTGTAATTCAGTCTCTAAGAATTTTAATTTTTGGATGGAAGTTGAGTACAGGGTACAATTATAGTTTATGAATAGTTTGAATTATTTGGAGTATAACCTTTGAAATACTGAATCAAATTGTATGGTCTTGGTGTCATCAGAAACTTAATAGATAGGGGAACAATTTTCTAGAAGAAAGTGTTCTCAAATAACTCATTTTTCATTGTCTAAATGATCAAGAACAGTAGACCCGAAAGTCAGTTTTCAGAAAAATCTGAAATGAGCAAATGAGTTATGAAATGTGATTCTAATGGTTTTATTGAGGTATAAACCATAATTACAAATGATACTTAAGTGAGTTTTGATATTTGATTGATAATGTGATGAGAATAATGAAAAAATACCTGGGATTGTCATTTAGCATGCATTGTACATAGTCCATATACACAAATTGTTCATAAGTGAATACTTGTATTGTACAATTATTAATGTGTGTGTAATGTGTGTATTGCATAATTTTGATGTGCAGGATAACCGTCCGCATTCAGACGTTTCCAGATCATGGAAGCTAACGCTAATCTGGAGCGTAATGTGAGTCGATCTAGATGGTCTCATTTCATTGTTTGTTCTGATTTCAATTTCTGCATTGAATGATTACGGTTATGAACATTTTGCAATGTGAATGTGATTGATATGAATGTGATTTGCTTATATTGATGCTGGAAAATGAAGGTCTGAGACTTGATGCATTAATGTGATATTGAAGTGCTAGTTGTATGTGAATGTGATAAAATATGTGATATCTAACTTGATTGTTAAATTCCGAAGAAATATGCGAATACGCATATGATTGAAAAAGTGTTTTTCAACATTTATGTTGAATGTCGGACCACGGTTCGAAGATAAATGTATTATGAATGTGAATATGACATGTGAAAGTGACTGATTGATCATATAGGAAAGTGAAGCATTCCATTACATGAATGCATGAAAGATAAAGGCAGTTATGACCGGAGTCGCCAGTGAAAAAGAGCTTAAAGCTTAATATGTAGCATCCCATCACCGATGGGAAGGGTAAAATAGTTAATTGGAATGATTTTCGAGTGCTTAGAAACACCTTTACATGTTCGTCCATAATCTCATATCCGCATACACGTGAATAGTAAATTTTGCACATGAAAATGACTGTACATATTAGACCCCGAGCCTTTTCGCAAGCTAGGACTATTTATCGAGGAACTATTGGTAATTAGTTATGTGTAATTAAGATAAGAAATTGTGAGATTGAAATAAAATGGGAACATATTTATTGAATCAAAGTTATAGGATTGGTTAAAGTGGTTAAGTTGGAAAATTTTCTGAACATGGTTCGGTATTTTGCGAAATTCGGGAGCTGTAGATATCCGAT
>JANIPN010000003.1:19865178-19878861 GCA_027478595.1 Erythroxylum anguifugum
TTAAGTCCTTTAACTTTTAACAATTTGCAAATAAGCCCTTATGTACTTCAACTTTTCCAATTAAGCTTTCTAAGTGTTCAATAAGTCTATAAATCATGTCTAATCACCTATACGGCATTATAACACATTTAATTCAACTAATATGGTCATATCCATCAAATGGACTCAGTTTTACACACTTAAAAGCTTATATATCGGAAATCTCCAAGATTTCGCATATCGAAGAACTCTAAGTTCATATAAGGGCATATAACATTATATATCACTAGCATACGTACTAAAAGGATTCAAATACATCTTTGAACTTATATATAACCATGTATATATCAATATACATTAATATCTCCAAATACAGAACAACATAAAGTGCTCAGAAAGTCCGGCGGTACATAAGGTATCACTTTTGGGAGGTTTGATATAAACCATATATTGATCTGCTTAACGCGCAAACCATGTCAGTTCCATCTAGATCCTGAAATTTTTTTAGGTTGTACCATATAGACCTCTTCATAAAAGTCATTATTTAAGAAAGCAGCTTCGACAGCCATCTGATGTAACTCTATATCATCATGAGCTATTGCCTTAAGCATTCAAAATGTATCTTACGAGGATACTAGAGAAAAGGTAACATTAAAGTCAACCTTTCTTCTTGAGTGAACCATAAGGCAATTGAGCAAGTCCATAAATCGCTGAACTTTATCTCGAAATCCTTTAGGTCTAAAAACTTCATTTATAATTGACGGGTTTGTTGTTTCGGTGCAAATCAACTAGCTCCCAAACCTTACTTTGCTTCATGTCTTGCATCTCATCAGTCATTGTATCCCACCATAGATCTGCATTGTGTCCAGAAATAGCTTCTGTAAAATTAAATGGATTCGTTGCATATCTAACAGTATAGTTATGTTCACCTAATATACTATGAAATCAGATGGGATAGCAGGTTGTCTCACTCTGGTGGATTTACTTAACTGCATTAGATCTTGTACCACCAGAAACCACTGTGTGTACAAGTATGGTTTCCTGTTCCTGTACAGTCATATCACAAAGACCTAGATCTACCGAATCTAACTATATGAGTGGTGGGTACATAATAACTGTAGTATCCACCCTGCTATCATTCGAATGGTCAAAGGGCCCACCATCATCATAGACATTATATTCCAGAAACTTAGCTGTTTGTGATTCCTCTATTCTGGTCCGACCTTCTATACAGTAAAAGTTGTAGCCTTAAAATGGTCAAGATATCTTACTGCAATGAGCGGAACGAGCATATAATCTTTCTTTATAAGGATTATAATATCTTAATAGGGCAGCTTCATACACGAATGTGTGCAAGGCTAGGTTTTCACACTTTTAGATATTCATGTAGAATAACCCTATTCTACATCGACTTCTTCAAGTCTTTTAGGGTGCAGTTATGCCTTTCGGCAACACACCATTTTTCTCAGAACTACTTAGCATAGTGAATTAAGTCACTATTCTAGCTGATTCCATATATCTGGAAAATGGATCTTTTCAAGTCCTGAAATACCATGTTTGCCATGATATTCTCCTCCACGGTCAAATATGACTATTTTGATAAATTTTCCTAATTGTTTCTCAACCTTCAGTCTTTAAGCAAGAACACAAAACTGTAATGAGAATAATCATTAACAAATGTCAGAATAACTTTAGAATTGCATAATGTAAATGTATAAGTCTACCGATATCTTTATGTATCAGACTCAACAAGTCAGAAGCACAAATTGATCTCTCTATCCTTATTGGCCAACTTACTCCTATAATAGTCAGCACATGTTCCCAGATCATTATAATCTAGAATTAAGAGAATGTTTTCCTTAATGAATCTCTCAACTTTAATTTTGGAAATGTGGCCTAAACTTTTATGTCACACCATGTATGACTATTAGGGTCCTACATTTCACGACTTGTTTAGGAAGATATGAAGAAGCATATATCTAATTTAGGGTAAGACACATTCTATACTAACCATATGATAAGAAAGTTGTACCATTATGTTTTGCATTAAACACAACTGTACAACAGAAGTATTAAATACAAAACATCAACCTTCTTTGTCTGAAATTGATTAAAAGATCACATATAAAATGCGTTGTGTAAAAAACTGAAATGAACCATACAACAAGGCTCAGTACATACATCCCCTATAGATATTACTTCCAGTTCTTCATTGCTGTGAACCATCAGTTCCTCCTTCTCTTTATTTAGCTTTATCTTGGATATGAACCCTTGCATTGTGGAAGCACCTTGATCAGATGCTCCACTATATAGCCACTAAGTACTTAATACGACTATTACAAATTAGATTCATAAATTGATAAGCCAAGAAGTTACATGATGGTCTCAGTCTTTCCTTTTAAACCTCATACTATTGGTTTCTTTATGTCATGTGGACCTTTACCAACACTGGATTGACCAGCATCGGTATGTAGAGAAGAGTTAGTCTTTCTACCTTTGATCTTAGCGGGTTTCATCTTTGCTTTTCCTTTAGTTGCTTCGAGGGATGTAGGAGTAGTAAACTTGAGTTTCTCCTCCTTAACAATGCAATGGACAATCAAAGCATTGAAGTCCCATTACTCATCTTACGAATAATATGCCATCACCAGATTACTAATCTCTAGAGGAAGTGTATTCAGAGTTTGATGAACTATGAAGACATTAGGAAAAGGAATGTTCAGCACCTTCAGTCTATTATGAAGATGGATCATTCTCCATATGTATTCTATCACTCCCCTTTCTCCCATATAACTCATGGAGAATAATTCTTTCATCAAGGCATTGGTCTCAACATTAGGTGAGACTGTGTACCTCTAAGAGATATTACCAAGAAACTCCTTCATTATGTTTGTATCCGGAAGTCCACTAAGCAGATGGTTAGTTATGGATTTATTAATGGTCATGCGACATAATCTGTTAGACCAATCCCAGGCTTCATAGGCTGCTTTATGAACTCTCGAGCTCATAAATGTAGGTAGAGACGACTTATCCATCCGTATGACCATATCAACCTCAACTATCTCTATAGCGTTCAATACATCCTTTGTCCACTTCTTCGTATTGAAATCGGTCAGGGTTTCAATGGTGACATTGATTTTATAACCAAAAAGGTGACTGTAAAATGATAATGTTTAAATCAGCACAAATGTAACAACGATACTCAAAACTATTAAATAGTATCTTTTCTGAAAATCTGGTCACACATATTATGAAACACCTGTGAGCTGAATACATAATATATGCAACTAGAATTCCAAATAAAAGCGATCAGAGTACAAACCATCAACTCTCATAAAACTACCACCTGTGGGTGAATAAATTCTTCAAGCAACGACTTCCCTCTATCTAATGCGTTTATACACATATCAAAATCTCATGTAAGGCCAACACCCATAGGCAGAATAACCAAACATGAGACTAGAGATATCCCCTAACATGTAAGTAAGACAATTCAAAATACTAACTCGAAAGACTACTGTGGTGACTACATCCTCATCAACATTCAAAAAGTCTACAAATACAAGGGATACATCTTTATGTTATCCTCACATTCTTTATAGGCATATGGTATGTGACAATGTAACATCAATAAATGCAAAAAAACGAATGCACAGTCTCATTGTCACACACTCATGCTGAAGACATTCTCTAAAAACTTCATTTGAGGCTTTGGTAAAAGAAAAATCTTAGTAGAGTAACTATCGTGCATCATCGAACATTGAATTGATTACCTAAGACATGAGAACCTGATGTATCTCCTTTATGGGAAGTTCATTGGATAAAAATTCACTCAAAAATGGCTTTAGAATGTCTTAATTCCTTTTCCGAGTAACTACCATGCGATCCCGAACACTGAACTTAAGACCCGAGGTACAAAAACTTGAAGTATCTCCCTTATTTGAAGTCGGAAACATGAAAATTCACTCGAAATCGAATTCAGAATGCCTTAATTCCTTTTTCCTGAAGTTAAACTTTAATTTATTATTAATGTAATAAATCCAAAAATTGGAAAAACTTACTTTATGAATTTCTCGGACCGAAAAACTAACCCAAAACACCGTAAGGCACTCTTACGGGAAACTTAATTTTTTTTTTTTTATTATTATTGTAGAAATTTCATACGACTGACGTCAGCACTGCGTTAGTGCACTATAGCACTGACATCAGCTGCGAGTGGAAGAGCGGTGCGTGTGCTACACATACCACCCAGCGACACTCTTTAACATACGCACACGCCATACGCGCGCCACACTCGTTTATCGGCTGGCCGGTGAGTTGCACTCGTGAGACGTGGCACACACTGTCCATCCACATGTCGACCTCGTGTTTGACGCGTGCGACATACCGCTCCTCTGGACGGTACTGTGTGCCATCGGGCCATCGAAAAATGGCAATTTCCAGCAAATTCTGGGCCAATTTTTTGGGCTCCTAAGTTCGTTTTCATCCCATTTCTCAAGGCTAAACACATGTATACTACTTTCATGCAATAAAAATCAATAAATAACTGAGAAACATAAGTTAAATCTCCGAAAACCTTGTGGAGAGAAAACTGAAAAATCTTCATTTCTAACCACCCGATTTACCATGTGTAATACGTAATGACACCTTAGTTACGTATTCCAGATCGAACGTAAAAGGGCAAGAAACAAAGAAATGCAGAAAATACCTGATTTCGGTCCATAACTTCAAATAAGCTTTTTGAAGCTAAAACGAGCGCGAATCCACTGTCGTCTTTACGGGAACTACTCTTTAAGACGCGGGTAAGGTCTTTCTACAGTTTTTCTCAAAACATAAGCTCTCTTAATGAGTCAGAGAATCCTTATGCTTACGATTGATATATGAGCAACTATAGGAGACTTTAACCTTTATATATTGCATCCATCTCGGGCTTCCCTATCAAAAGACCGATATGGGCCTGGTCTACACTGATTGGGATCCATTTTCTACATAGACTTCGACCCATTGATTTAAATAATTTATTAGGACACTTTATTATCTTTATCTGGATCAAATTACATAACTTAACCGATAAATTGTTAAAAAACCCAAAAAATGCAATTAATAGTTGTCCAACTTTATGAGAAAGGACAAAATTGTCCAACAATTCTTATTGTTCCTAACAGACATTCAACTGAAGAACTTCAATTATAAAAATCTTTCCTTTCTAGGAAACATTTAAATCTACAATCCAAGAAGTCTTAAGGAGCAAATAGAGAACATTAAACTATTACCAATGCCTTCATCTTAGCTCTGTTTTCAACCTCATAGCTTCCTTGGCTAAACTATACTAATTGCTATCATATTTTATCGGGAAATAAATGAATTCACACAACTTAAGGCATGTAAAAATGAAAAAATAAGAGTAAATTTTGAAATTTCATTCTTCTATCCCCAATTTACACAAATTTGTTATATAAATAGAGTAAACGAAATCAACTTCTTATTCCTTTCTATCAATTTTATTAATATTTTTGATATTTTGAGTTTCTTGTTAAAGATCTTTATGCTTTAAGAAAAATTTAAAAATAATTAATTTGTTAAGTTATGATGTCACTTCCAAATGATATGACAATTTTTAATTTGAACGTATGATATTTTCCGCGAACATATATATATATATATATGGAGATAGTTAAAATTAGTAAACTATGCTAACGATATGCATCGAATAATATAAATAAAATGAAAAGTTTATCATCTTATTTAGTAGTATTATCATAAAAATTAAAATTAAACGAAAAAATTAATTTATCACCATATTAAATTAATAAATATATTATTAAAAATTATTATTTATGATATTTTAATATAAATTATGATATATAATATAATATATCCATAAATCAATCTTATTTACTACTTTCATAAATATTTTTTAAGCATGAAAATTCATATAAGATGTAATCCCTATCCGTCTCATTTAAAGTTCAGATCCTTTGTCTAATATAACCCTATGTTATTCTGTCTAACTATAAAACGTCATCGTTATTCTTAAATTTTAAACTCTCTTTTAGTCTTCCAAGATGTGTAGCTTATAAGCCAAGTCGACCAGCCGATGTACTCTGTCATCTTCTTCTTATCACTCCAGAAATTTAAGAATACGCTGTCATCTTCTTCGTATCAGAAATCCCCCTCTCTTCACTTCTCCTCCTTTTTGCTTTTGTAAATTTATCAAAAATTTAGGGAGAAGGATGGAGCATGAATAACGATGAAGCATTTACAGACGTCCTGTTTCATTTTCTTTGTAACAATACAAAAGTCGCCCCCTTACTAGAATATATACGAGTCTCTTCGCCTAATCTCAACCAACCCAGATCCCTTAATGTCAACCAAATCAAATTATGTGACCTTTAGGGTAATTTGTTTCTGGGATGAATGAAATGATTTCTTTCAGGAAGGAGTGAAAGCCAAGTTGCACGGTCGTGCAGCCTAACTCACGACTGTGCAGCACTTGCACGGCTGTGAGAGCTAACTAATGGTTGTGTAGTAGCTGTACGACTGTGGTAGCTAACTTACAGCCATACAACATTTGTACGACCGTGCGAACTAACTCTCGACCGTGAGTTTTCAATTTATAAAAATCAAGACCAAGAAACAAGCGCAATAAAGTTATAAATGAAAATATAATGTATAATTCCCGCTTAATCACTTTGATAATTTAAAGGCTTTTTATAAATAAACACATTTATATTTTAGCTCATTGCATAAGTTTTTGATTTTGAAGAAAAGGAAGATCATTAAAACATACATTTGTTGCATTTAAAGAACTACTTTAACTCAATTTTGTATTAGAAAGACTAAGTTTACCCATTAAAAGACGTTAGAATAATGATTTTAGGTGTATTGGTAGATTATATAGGTTAATGGTAGAAAAATATAAGTTAAATTTGTGTACCAAGACTTTATAGCAATATTGATTGTGCATTGGTCAAACAATATGTCACGATCAACCCAGTTATTACACCTGTAAACCCACATTGATCAACAATACAATCTTTCTCAAGAGTAACATTAATGTTCCAACAGTTATTACATTGGTCAACCATATAATGATCAATTAATAACAGTAACTAGTCATTGATAATGACGATATCTTATTTTTAACAGCTAGTTTAACTGCAAACCCAATAACTTTTAAAGGTATGGTTACTCTTCTTCTTAGAATCGAAAAAGAGATACTTTTTACTCATGAAAAAATATTATTACAACAAGTTTCCTCTTCAGTCTCTTGTTGAAAAAAAAAGACTTACTTAAATTTTTAAGAAATGTGTCAAAGAGTGGATTTAGGCAAGATTGGTTTTTGAAACTAATATAAATTATTTTTGCTTTCTTTAATTTACTTTTATCATAAATTAGTTTTCCTTTGTTTTACTCCTTAATATTAAGTTACTTTTATCATAAATTGATAATCTTAAGAATCAAGGTGTGATTCCCCCCGTCACAAGTGTGACTGGGGGGAGTCTCCCCAAAGTTCCACTACAACGTGCATTGCATGTCATTGCTGGACATCTCAACCAAGAGAAAGAACCAAATATAAATTTTTTTCATAACTATTTATGATATGTTCCCCATAATAACTGGTTTCATGAAGTATTGTCAACAAACTTTACGAGATCCAAGGTAGATTAGATCATTTTTAATCAAATTATATGGATTGATCTAACAATGATGATTTTTTTTAATATTCTATTTACAGGTTACAGAATCATATAAATTTGTGTCTAACTCCATATGTGGATATGGAATGTATAAATTAGGTATGAACGATGGAATAAAGATAAATTTATACTAAAATTTGAATTTGCAATAGATACAATTGAAAAGCAATTAAAAATTCCACTTAACTTAGACTTATGACTGAGAAAGTTTTAAATAGAATAACAAAATTTTCCCTTAATGTATTCTAAATTTCTGCCTAATTCTTCTTTTGATGATCCACTTAAACTCTCATAAAAAAGAATACCTTGGTTATATTTCATGTTTCAATAAGTTTAGTAATGAGTATAATGGCTCTATTTGTTCCGATGGAGAGAAGAACCTATGATTAGCTTTTCGGAAAATTTCCAAACGAATAATTTCAAATTTTTTTTTCATTTTCTTATTTTACTATGTTCAACTGTATGTATTCCTCTATTCGTAGAGTACATAAATAATTTAAAATGTCTCAACTTTTTTATTTTTAGAACATGTCCTAGTCAAATAGCAATAATTCGAAGCACTTCTTTACACACTATTTTGGAAAACCCAAGGACTCAATTGTATGGATATGTAAAATATAGGATTTTCAATCCTAGTCAGCGAATAATTTGTCCACTCCATAGATGCAATTTCACCATAAATTTTATAAATTATCTAATTCTTGATTATCGAATCTTGTTATTATTTAGTTTTAGTTTTATTTAAGTCATATATGTCTCTAAATCGAAATAATAGAATTGGATTTCTTTTTTATTGTGAAAGTTTATTATTTCTTTTATAAAGAACAATTTTTATGACTCAATTTTTTTCTTTCTTTTGATAAATTTAAAAAGAAATTTTATATTTCTTTTCATTTCCCTGTTCACTCATAGTATGGGATAGAAGTGTGCTTTAGGACTACTAAGTGAGTTGAGAAATCAAATTGTATCAGTATTTTTATAGATCTTTTTGCAAAGACTTGAATTTAACCATTGAAATTGAATTGAATTCAATTATTGAATACAATTTCTAAATTATAACGGATTCGAGTAATTCGAGTAGAGTAATGTATTCTAGAAATAATATTACTTTAAGTTTAATGGATGATTAATAAAGAATATAATGAGTTGATGAATAGCAAGACGAAGATACACAATGGATTACTAATATAGGTTCTTTAATTTATTGAAAAGAAAATTTCTACAAAATATTGAAATTTAATATATAAAGAAATATTGATTTTGAATATATAAAATTTAAAAAAGGAATGATAATTTTCTTTTGAATTCACAATTTTAATTATAAAAAGAATATACATTGGGGAAAAAAGTTGGTAGAAACGATGAGGCAATACTTCCCCCAATTCTGATCCAAAGTATACTGTCAACCATATTGTTTCGCCATTTAAGGTGTTAATTTACCAACTAAAATATCACCCGTATATACTATAACCTTCCCAACAACGATTTCTTTCTAGGCATTTCACTATAATGTTATAAACAAGAGTAATTTCAAATTGGTTCATAATCAATCGTTGGCGGAAGATGTGTAAGGAATTGTAAAAAGGTATGGTATTATAGGCATTTGCCTTATATGTGCAAATATAAATTGGGCAAATCTTTACTCAGAGTAGAGCACAAACTTAAAAATAATTGAAAAACCCATTAAGGAACAAAGAAAATAACATCCTGATTGAACTTTTATTTCAATCAAAGGGGTTCTCTATCTTGGTAATATGTTCTTTTGTTAAACAATTGTTGAGAGGAATATCTCCGAACATAAGTAAGAAAAAATTTTCTTTTCTCTGAACATAAGTAAGAAAAAATTTTCTTGTAGTTGTGTTATAGTTACAAAGAATCTCTTGCGAAGTATTTACTTGTAATGTTGATGGATAAATATATGAGTTTCTTATATTGTTTTCAGATGTCTCAATTGCTGCAATTTGAAGAAATTCACTCTTTCCAACGAATGAACGAAAGGGCCACTTAAAATTAAGATTTCAAAATAAAAGAATTATGTTATATCAAAATATTGCATCTTTTGAATTGATTAATAATACATTTTATTTGACAACATTAGGAATTCATAACAAAGTGAATTCCTAATGTGGTAGAAACGACTACAGTAAATCGGAGAGTTTGCAAAACTGATACACTCCTACGGTTTTTCACATAGGAATTTAGCCAACTACTCCAATTTATGCTATTAATATTGAATTTTTATTCTTTTCATTCTTAATTATTCATAATTAATATCAATATAAAAATAAAATAAGAGTATTGTCCGATTCATAAGGAAAGGAAAAATGCTCTTTATGTAACCGGATTGTATGGTATGGGACTATGGGTTTCTGATCCTTATGGACTCACAGGGAAAGTCCAAGCTGTAAATCCCGTGTGGGCTATGGGAAAGACAAACAAGTATTTATTTATTGTTTCTCGGAATCAAAGAAAAAAATCGAACGAATGGGTTTCAAGGTTTTAGGGGTGATATAAGAGTCAACTATAGAAAGAATCATGCAAAACTTTTTTTTAACAGATATTTAGACTCATGTGACAAGCAAAGGCTATGAAAAGATCACTCAGGAAATCCCGCATCTAAAAGGCCATTTACTTCAGAATTTAGAAACAAATGGAGTTGGAAAAAATGAAAAATGAAAAATGAAAAATAAATAAAAATAAGGTAATGAAACGAAATTCTCGATTAGAGTAGGAATACATTTTTTTATTACTTATGGATAAATGATGTTTCTGTGTTATCCTATTCCAAGTGTGATGATGAATCGATGTGATAACTCAGATATTGTTATTCATGATATTGATCCGATTGGACATCATCACCATGGAATTCATCCCATTTAATTTATAGACATTTTCATCTCCATGGGATTCAATCCTGAGTTATTGCGAAGTAAATCATAACGAAAGGATAAGATTATGGAAGTAAATATTCTTGCACTTATTGCTACTACATTGTTCTTTTTAGTTCCTACTACCTTTTAACTTATAATTTATGTAAAAAATGTTAGTCAAGTTAGTCAATGTCATTATTTTGAATGTAACTTGACTTCTTACTTCTTACTTCTTAAAGGATTGTAGAAAAAAATGCAAAGAATTTCAATCTCGCGTCGTAAATAAACGTAGATAAATAAAGGCGGACAATAATCAACATTATTTTATGAGATCTGATAGTATGATAGAATGAAGTTTTTCTTCTTTTTCTTCTTTTTAATCTGGAAATAAAGAAAATCAGATAAAATCAAAAGTTAATAAAGGCCCCTTTCGGATGTCAAAAAATTGGATATTGAATGCATCTATTTTTGGTTCAAATTCTTCATAATTAGCAATAATAAAGATAAGATGAAATTTATTTATCCAAACCTTTTTAATGGAATTTTTTATGGAAGTTTCATTTATGCTTAACAAATTGGAACAAAATATGTTTGGCATTTGTGAGAACTTTTTGAATCAAGACTTTTGCTTAGACTGACAAATCCACGATCAATTATTATATCCTCTATTCAAGGAGGAGAAATGAGTATCGATATTGTAATCATTAAAAAAGATTTTAGTATTACAGAATTGATGAAAAATATAATATTTATTATTGAACCAATACGTCATTTTGTTTGTCAGTCAAATCTTTGGTTTTCTTAGTTTTCCTAGCTGGTAAGTGGTTAGTTAGAACTATAAAAGATTTTAGCTTTTAAAAGATTAAGGTTGAGTTTACAAAAAGACAATCATTCTATAAAATTTGCACTCCCCAGTCACCACAGTCACGGTTATGGGTGTGACTCCCCTCCCCAACACTCCCTCTCCCTCTATATAATCTTCGTATTATGTTGCTTCTTCTCCACCTGCAGACCATTATTATTCCCTCACTAACGCACACCCCTCGCCTAATGCATGCCATTAATAATCTCTTGGTGACCACCGCACAACCATGTCGTAGTAGCCATCACAGAACTGTGTCGTTGCTCCAGTTAATGTTGCAAGCCCCTATGTCTACCTACGCATCTAGTTATGCCTCCAAGAACAAATCAACCCAGAGTTCGCTCGTCTCCACCACAAGAGCCTAATTTGGGTATTTCGTGTCTCATCTTTGAAAGTAGAGAGAACCAAGAAAGCTACACTTTTTTTAAGGATCATAAAATTATTCCGAATAGATTTTTAGATTCTCAAGCACTTATTGAATTAGGAATATTTGATCGAGTCCACGCGTTGCTGCGAAATATAGGCTGGGAAAAATTTTCAGAATTTAGGAAAATTTCATATATAGAATTGACATCAGAGTTTTTGACCCCTTTAGAATAGTTCATGAAACTGATAATAGGAACACTACGTTAAGTCTTCAATTTCGATTAATGAATGCATATTATCTTATCAATTTAGAAGTACTTAATCATATTTTTGGCTTTCCAAATACTAAGAATATCCTGACGAATTTATAGCTAGCGACTTTTAGTTACAATTGACAAATTCTAAGAAAGTATTTGCCCCTAGTCGGTCTAAATCATTTACTATCATGGACCCTGCCTTTCGTTATCTCCATCGGTTTTTAACTTTTACATTATTCAGTAGAAGGGATAACCATGGGACAATTTCTAAAACTGAATTATTTATTTTATGGTGTATGGTAAATGTCAGGCACTTTAATGCCGGTAGTTGGTTAAGTTTGCATGTACATCAAGTGGCTCAATGTAATGCAAGTAAAATAGTTGTTGGGGAATTTGTGACCCAAATTGCAGAACATATTGGTTTGCTAACTGAGAGAACACCCATATCAATGCAGCTAGTTTTAGGAAACTCGACTCTTGACTTGAAATCTTTGGTGTTGATGAAGGTTATCAAGTGGCAAGGCGATCGCTATGTTCTTATCATTGATGACACAAGGGAAGCTTCGAGCAGTAAGTGATCTTGAGTTGCAGAAATGGAAGCTTTAGAAGAAGAGGATGCTCCACCTCCCCAACCCTAACATATGCAGCAGACATCTTCATATGGTTTCGTGGAGTATCAATCACTGACAAATCAATTGATAATATTTGAATGGCAAACAAATGATAGGCTCCAAAATATTGAAGCTAGTATGGCAGAGATCCGAACCTTCATGACCAATTTGAATGCTCGCTTCGGACAACCTCCACCCCCATCTTAGTATCGTGTTTCTAACCTTTCCCTTTTTATTGGTTACTGTGTTAATTTCTTTTCATTTTCATCTTTGTCCTTGCTTTCGTTCTTTTGCCTCTTAGATCAACCTTTCATTTTCTTATCACATCAAGGGTAAAGTGATGTTCAAGTGCTGTGTGACTAACAATTTAGAATAAAAGAAAAAATTGATTATATGTGTCTTATGTGTTTTTTCCCATTTAGTAGTTAGAGATGTATGATTATTAATTAAACTCAATCTGGATTAGAAATGCATAATATGAGTGAATGAGTATACTTGCATTCTTAAACTAATTGACTTGGATTTCAGTTAAAAGGACATTGGCCTATTGTGATAGATGAATGACACCATTCATTTGGTAAGATTTTAAGTCTTTTTGAAATATTAAACACCAAATTATGTAATTCTTTGTCGAAAGTGTTCTTCCATAATTAAGGAACTCTAGAACTTGCTTGCAAATACTAGTTCAGATCACACAATCTTATGCAAATATTGAAATGTTGAAGGCAATTAGGATTTTGCCCTTTTGCTTAAAAGGCCACCATGATTTTACCTCTAGTAAACCCCCTTTGAGCTTAACATGACACCTTTTTGTTCTTTAAACCCAAATATGAACCTTCATGTTGATTATTTATCATCTTCTGTTGGGCCCCGATTCGTAATAAGCATGTTTAAATTATTTTGAGATTTTAGTTTGACATTTTTAATTCGGTTGGAATAAATTGAGGATTTTATTGCTTAAGTGATGATTATTTAATGAAGGATTTAGTGAAAAATTATTATTTTGTGAGGTATTAGTAGTATTAAAAGGAATTATATGAA
>JANIPN010000003.1:20087762-20099565 GCA_027478595.1 Erythroxylum anguifugum
TTGAAATAAGACAAGAGATTACCTTGGTTAGATGTCATATGAGATGTGGCTCCGGTATCCATGTACCAATTAGCATCCGGTGGAGTGAGCCCGAGAGTGTGCATAGCTGCTTCAATGTCAGTGGGAGTGGGCTGCACTTGTGTGGAGTAGGCTTGTTGTGGACGAGGGCCAAGTATGCCGGCCTGTCTAGAAGGAGCAGCAGTGCGAGGCAAAGGGGCAGTAGGGTATGGGCAAGGAGACGAAATATACGCTTTAAAAAATTATAGGAAATTGAGAAATCACTGCTATATTTACATATTCTATCATGAACAAAAGAAATCCATCACAAAGTTGCCAATCTGAAGTAGTTTCAGCATTCTCAACCTGTTTACACAAGGTTTGAAGGGCCGCTGAATTCAGCAGCTTATCCTTGATGGAGTCAAGTAAGGCACTTCGAGGGGAACTGATAGCAAGCAAAGAAGAGCCGTCGTTATAACATCGGGATAAGGCATTCGCGGTGGAGTTGAGTCGACCGGCGCGGTTTTTAACTGTGAAGATATACCCTATGATTTTACTAAGCCAATATTGTTAAGGGGGAGTCGTAATGCACTGTCTAACAAGAATTTGAGACTATAATGGTTCGTCTTGATGAGGAAAGATTGCCCCCACAAATATAGCCTCCAGTATTGCACGACTTTATCCAACCCTATCAATTCCCTCTCATAAGCCGCAAGCTTCTGATGGCACAGTGCCAGTTGCCTATTGAAGAAGGCAATGGGATGCCCCCTCTTGTTGTAGAACAACCCTTATACCCCACCAGAAGCATCACACTCGACAACAAAATCCTTAGTGAAGTCAGGCAGTTGTAAAACGGGTGTAGTAGATAAGGCACGCTTTAACTGCTTAAATGCTTCTAAGGCTGCTTCTGTCCATTGGAATGAATTTTTCTTTATCATCGAAGTGAGGGGAGCAGCCAATAACCCATAATCACGAATAAATTTGCTGAGTAACTAGTGAGGTCTAAATAACTGCAGAGGGATGTGAGAGACTGTGGTTGTGTCCATGTCAAAACAGATTGCACCTTGCTCATATCAACCCCAACACCGTCAATGGAGATAGTATGGCTTAAATATGCCACGTGAGCTGATGCAAAACAACACTTGGAGCTCTTTAAGTAAAGCTTGTGAGCTCGCAACAAGGTAAAGACCTTCCGCATGTGAATCAAATGCTGGTCCCATGTCTTACTGTAAACCAATATATCGTCAAAAAATACCAACACAAATTGACGTAAAAATTCATGGAATATCTCATTCATTAAGGCCTGAAAAGTAAAGGGAGCATTAGTAAGGCCGAAAGGCATTACAAGGAACTCAAAATGGCCATGGTGTGTACGGAAAGCAATCTTACCTACATCAGCCTGGAGCATACGAACTTGATAATAGCCTAACCGTAAATCCAATTTAGTAAAGTACCTGGAACCATGTAACTCATCGAGTAATTCATCGACTACAGGGATGGGAAACTTGTCCTTGTCCGCCTTTGCGTTCAGTTCATGATAGTCAATGCAAAGTCGCCAAGAACCATCCTGTTCAGGAATTAGCAAAACTGGAGAAGAGAATGGTGATCAACTAGGTCGAATAAACCCTTGTTGCAGCATTTTGTTACATTGTGCTTCAATCTCATCCTTCTGTCGATATGGGTATCGGTATGGTCGAACCACTATAGGAGTTGTACTAGGAAGTAGACAAATGCGATGGTCACACTCGCGAATTGGAGGTAAGCTAGTGGGCTCCTAAAACAAGTCTTCAATTGCAGATAAGAGCTCTTCTAGTTACTGTTCAGTGGAAGGATTTTCAATCAAGAGGTGGGTGATGGTCTCCATGTTGTGGTAATCCCTGTAGTAAAATAGAGGTGCCCTTTAATGAAAAAGTCATGGTGAGTGCAGTAAAATCCCATAAAATAGGCCCCAATGTTTCCAACCATTTAACTCCCAAAACCATGTCAAACCCGCCGAGTGAAATCTCATAAAAATCTGCTGAAAATCATGGCCAGCAATGGAAAATGGAACTCGAAGACAAACGCCCAAACTCTTAACTCGTTCTCCATTGGCAATGGAAACTGTGGTGTTTGGCAATGATTGAATGTAGAGAGTGAGACGTTGAGCTACTACAAAACTCAAGAAATTATGAGTGCTACTGGAATCTATCAAGCCTAGCACTGGTTGTCCATTCATGAGAGTTGGTAACTACATGGTACTACTGTGAGACTGTCCAGTAATAACATGCAACGATATTTGTGGAGCAACTTCTAAGTTGTCCTCTTGAGGATCCTCTTCAGTTTCAACCAATTCTAACCAGAAAAGCTGCTTGCATTGATGTGTAGCTGAGTATGATTCATCACAATTATAACATAAGCCTTTTCACCATCGCTCCGCCATCTTTGCCCGTGACAACTTTTTGAAGAAAGGTGTGTGGGAGGCGTTTGGTTTGGTTACCGCTGTTGAAGGTATACTAGAATTTCTTAGCTGCCACGGTCCCCTCCATATACTGGTGTTTTTTTGTAAGTGAAGCTTCTGCTCATAAGCTCTAGCCAGGCTCATTACTGCAAATAAATCTGGCAGCTTCATTAATTGAAGATCCAACTGGAGAGAGTCATCTAATCCATCCATGAACAATCCCACGTGCAAATGTTCTGGAATTTGATCAACGGCTCGGGCTAATTTCTCTTGAAATTGGCGTTGATAAATTTTCACTGTACTTATTTGGCAAAGAGTGACCAACTCCCCTACAGGATTGCTGCTCTCCGGAGGTCCAAAACATTGAAAGCAACTCTTTTGAAATTCCAACCAAGTCATGGTTCCCTTGGCTCTTCTCAACTGATAGTACCACAGTTGTGCTTCTCCCAAAAGATGAAAACCTACGAGTCCTACCTTTTCTGTCTCGGGTGTATTTTGATTCTCAAAAACTTGTTCACAGTGGTACGCCCAAGTTAATGGATCTTCTTTTCCATCATAAGTCGGAAAATCCAAATTTGCAAATCGGGGAATCATGGTCAGTGGAGTAGCGGCGCCATTGATGGGTCGTTCCTTTGTCGGAGTAGCGGAACTGCTTGCTTCACCCCACTTTTGTACATGCTTGTGGCCGCACAATCCCAAGCTCGAGAACTGTTCTTGCATGATTTGCGCAATTTGCTCACCAAGGTGTTGTTCCATTGCCGAAAACTTAGAGTCTATTATATACCATTCTTCTTAAAATCGAGATTCAATTCTGGATTCCATTTCATCGCCTATTATGCTAGGCTCTGATACCAAATTGTTAAGTTTCTGAGTTATGGATTGCGTCATAGGGCGATTGACAGTAAAGTCAAGTTCAAACAACCTTCCTTTCTCCTTGCCCTTATTCGGGTTCTTAGATCGACCTATCGTTAATGTAAATTTAGCTCATTTAAGGGAGACTGAAACCTTGGAATTCAATGATAGAGAGAACTTTGATCTCGTATTTTGATTAAAATTCATTTCCTATTCTTTATTGCCGCGATTGCCATATAAATAGACTAGTCTCCTTACATCATTAGAAGTCCTATTGAGGAAGTTTCTCTTTAAAAGGGAAATACAACAAAGATAGAAATAACAAACTAGCTCAAACAGAAATAACAACTTGACTAACTAGAATGGAAATAAGGAACCGAAATTAACGCTTCTTCCTTAGCGCTTGGCCCATAATTGCGTCCACAATAGACTTATAAGCTATAACTATATCTTCTTATAATCTTCTTCAATAGTTAGTCCGCGCATCTTATTCTGATCTCCATTTAGTTCATGGATTGCATTCTATATATGTTTGTTCATTTAACGAATGTAGTTACATTGCTTAAGATTCTATAAATCCAAGTGACATTGTTGTGGGATATCTTAATTGGAATAGTGAAGATTGATTAGCAAGAAACTCTTGAGATTCTTTCTCTGGTTCATTTTCCTTTAAGCCTAAAGGTGTAGTAAAGGCGTGCTTGTTTAGTGGGAATAGGAAAAGAGGTACGGGTATAGAATGAAAAATAATGTTTGGTAAGATTCTATCATTGAACAGATAATTATTTCATTCCTTGTTTTTGGGTAATACTCCATTCCGCTCGTAATCTAGAGGAATGGGAGTCATTACTCTCTAATTTTGGCGCTCGTTCTGCCACAAATGACACTCCTTTGAATCACTCTCTACTCTCTATTCTCTCCCTGCCGCGAATGAATGTACTCCTCCTATCTCTCTACAAACTAATCCCTGCAAAACACCAAAAACCAAGAAGTAGCACTGGTAATTTTCTTCCTTTCTTTCTTCTACAATTTTTTTTGTCGATATAATTGCATATTTCTCTCTTCTTTTCTACTGGGTTAGGTTTTCAATTCCATTGTCCATTTTCTTTTGTACTTTCTTTCTTGAATCTCTATCAAGGTTTTGGGTATTGTTTGAATCTCTCTCGTACTCTTGAGTTGGGTTTGTTTCTTCTGCTTTTGTCACTAGCTATGTGTTGTCTGTTGCTGCATCTGTTTGAATCTACAGATAGAACGTGCTTAGGTTTCAATCTTGTATGTCGGGTTGGTGTTGAATGTCTTTAACTTGTGGGCCAGAGACAAAATTTTGTTTTGTCGATGGTCATCATCGATTAATGGTGTTTTAGGTGTTTAATATTGTGTATAGTTCATCGTCCTCTGGCTAGACAATGGTTCGAACGAGATGCAATTAACCATTTGCTTTATACTATGCGCACAAGGAAAGGAGTGTTAGAGAGAGAAAAGGAAAGAGTGTATCTGATTGGAGAAAGAGTTAAAAAGACAGAAGTGGTGATGTCATTGTTCGGTGTTTGTGCTAAAAAAGGAGCAAAGAGTAGGAATGACTGCTTCAATTCAAGTGTGATTTAGTAGCTTTCATAATCTTGTTGATCTTAACTTCCACATTGTTGTCTTTGTTAGTTAATAACAGTAGTGGATTAGATAGCATGAAAGCAATTAAGAAAACTTTTGATTATCACAGTTTACTGTTACATTAGTTTAACGTGTAGTTACATGGATACATGCTTATCTGCAATTCTTTAGGATTTAAGTTAAAGTTAACTTATTAAATGTGTTTAAAGTGTTACTTATTAAATGTGTGCGAAGTGTTACATTATTAAATGTGGGATCTAAACTGCACTTTATGATGTACCTAGGATTGTCTGTGTTTAGTTCACTATACTAGTGGACATCTTGTGACTTATCTCCTTGAGAAAACATTACAAACTTATCTCCTAAATCACACATCTACATATGTCGTCCACACACTTACATGCACAATAATATGCTCTAAATGAAATGGTGAGACAGTTGGATATATTCATTAGAGTTGAACTCTCGTGCTGCTTAACCTTCTAGATAGGAGGAGCAATAAAAGGAAGTAATCCTACATGATTTTGAGTCAGATTCACTTATGAACTTTACTTTGTTTACCTAGTATATTTGACATTTGTTTAGCTGGGCAATCAAGAGATGTATAAAACTTTTATCATTTTTTGAGAGCTATTTCTCTTCCCTATGCCATATGGTCGCAAAGAGAGTGAGTTTCGATCTTACTTTTGTTTGAGAGACTAAAGAATAGGAAGATAGGGATGTAGAATGGAAGAAAGAGGGGGGGGGGATCATATTTTGTTTTACATTTTTGCATAGGAAGGGCAGGTAATGAGGGCTTTCTTCCTGTCTTTATATGACAGCGAGATTAGATAGGTAAAATAACTGGTAAATGCTCTTCATGTTACCTTGTTGAGGAAGCATATACCTTTTGAAATGGTTAACAATTACAACTTGGATACATTTTAGGGGATGATTTTAAATTGTATCGTCCAGTCTTCTTAAATTATGTGACAGAGCCTTTTTGAAAACAATGATCAAATTGCAGTAAATATGTGTGATATTGGCCATGTATGCATAAGTTATGTGAACAGTAAGATGAACTAGCATTACATGATGAATCATTTATCAAAAACCATCACTTTAACTACAAAGACAATTGTCTTTCCTTATGTAAGATTTCAGTACTTTTCCCTTTTATCAGTTATACTAACAATTAATGAAATTCTGTTTGTTTATGAAAAGATTAACCTGTAGATATTAGAGAATAGTGAAGAGGACTTATTTATGTGGGAAGTAGTGATGATTATGTATTCTTGTTTGTGCTATTATACACTTCTAGGTGAATTTAATAAGGGGTCAATCCTGATTATATGACTGGAAAATATACCTAGTCATACAATAAGAATACTGGTGGATGGCTATGAAAATTCATTTTTCTGGACTTAGTTGTATATTTTGTTTGTGATAGTAACTTATAGCATAATAAACTTGCACTACTTAATATTTGACTAATAGTAAGACAAAAAAGGTGTTCTAATCAAGTATCTGAAAGCTGGAGATTATTGGTAAATTGTTTTTTAGTATATGACCCTGGAGGTCAAATGAAAATGAAAAACATTTCGGTTGTTATCTTCATTTCATGTTATATCTCTATGGTTTGTTTGACCTCTACATCAGCTTTTACCTGTCCACTGCTACCTGCATCTATTGTTTGGCTAACAAGTATTATTTGCTTGTCGGTTGTATGGGATTGGCATTTGTAGTCCTTGCTTTTTCCCCAAACAACAAGATAGAGGCCTGCGACTATGACAACATCACCAAGTACCCTATAAAATTATAGATCAGTATTAATTTTCTTGGCTATGAATATGTTGTGTTATTAGGTTGCCAATGAGAAGTCTCTTATTACCTTCCTAAGAACATTTCCTCATTTAAAACGGCTGAGCTTGTGACAGCGACAATAACCATGCAAAAGGGACGGAAAGCTGTAACAAATACAGGTCCTCTATCCTTCATTATTGCCCCCTGAATGTAGTAAGCTAATCCTAAGCAAATAACACCCTACACACATATGCAGTAAGTTAATTGGGAGTTCTCATTGATGGAGGAAAGAAACAAAAGGTATTTGGACAAGTTCATCAATGGCGGCCTAGTATAGTGTCATAGAATTCTTTGGCATATGGTTACAAGTATACTGAGCATAGCTACTATAACAACAAAGTGCCTGATAATAATGTACTGTAGATATCTTCTTTAGTATTCTTACACTGTAGACTGCTGCAAGTAATTTCATGTCTCAGAGGTTGCAAAACAGAACTTCCCAATAAGTGCTTAATCAACCTGTATACTCTAATGTATCTCAATCTATGGACGTGCTTGACAAAGTTTGTTCTGCATGCAAATTCTCATCAATTTGAGCTCCTTTAATATCAATTATCACTCATTCACCACTAGCAAAGTTCATTCATATCCTTTTTTAATCAATACACCAAAACTTGATATATTTTATCAAGGTTGGGAACTTGAAGAACATCAGCTATTTAGTTTGAAGTGTGCATAGGAACTGATCTTCTTCTTGATCATATTTCTCTATTACCTTCACTTATTGTTTTATCTCTTTTCCACTGCTATTACCTAGCTTTCCAATATGCCCTATCTATATGTTGGACTATTATTTTCTAATTTTTTTAATGTTGATTAACATGGCTCGCCCCCTACTAGCGAATGACGACACAAACTAAAGCAAAATTTGATACTTTAATAAACAAAAAATAATATGATGGTTTTCTTATTTGCTATCCATTATGTTATGTATTGTTTGTACCTTCAATATAAGGTACATGAAATTAAAACAAAGGAAGAAGAAAGGATTGATAGAATGAGATGGATGTTTAGATTGACTATGGATTATGATAATACCTGCATTAGTGAACTTCGTATGGATAGAGCAACCTTTAGGATATTGTGTGATATGGTAAGAGATGTCGGGGGTTTAAAAGACACTAGGAACACATCTGTAAAAGAGGTTGTAGCAATGTTCATGTACACCTTAGCTCATCATAAAAAGAGTAGGACAATAAGCCTACTTTTTTTCTGTAGTAAAGAAACCGTGAGTCAGTAATTCCATCAAGTTCTTCATGCAATTATAAGATTGCATAATATTTTGCTCAAGAAGCTGGAGCCTATTACTCAAGATTGTCAATATGAGAGATGAAAAAGTTTTCAAGTAATTAAACATTATAATTAACCTATAACATTAATATCATAACTTTTATGTGCTAAATCACCTTTTAGTTTTAATTTGTAGGGTTGCCTAGGAGCCTTAGATGGGACACTAATTAATGTTACACCTCCTAATGAAGATAAGCCCTGATATCACACAAGAAAAAGGATGTATTTCAACAAATGTTTTAGGGGTTTGTTGCCCAAACATGCAATTCATATATGTATTGCCTAGTTGGGAGGGCTCTGCAAATGATGGTCGTGTATTTCGAGATGCGATCTCAAGGCCTCATAGTCTACGAGTCCCTCGAGGTAAATTTATATTACAATATCCAATTTTGTTTCTCTTTGAGTTATGTTGCCAATCATAACTTATTGTTAAGTATGAAGGATGTTATTACTTGGTTGACTCTAGATATTGCAATGCAAATGGATTTCTTGCTTTGTATCGAGGGTAACGCTATCATCTCAAAGAATTTGGTGGCCATCGACCAGATACAGAAGAGGAATACTTTAATATGAAACATTCCAAAGCAAGGAATGTTATTAAGAGATGCTTTGGATTGTTGAAAGAAAGATGGAAGATCCTTGCATCCCCTTCATTTTTCTCAATTGAAACCTAAGTTCGCATTATAATGGCTTGTTCCCTTCTGCACAACTTGATTCGCAAGTTCATGAGCTTTGATCCACAAGATTCAATCACTGAAGATGAAGAGGAGAGTGAGGAAGATGATGAAATGGAATATATTACACAAATTAGTCCAACTGATGAGTGGATGACATGTAGGAATAATATGGAAACCAACATATATAACATATGGACAACTAGATCCAATGACAATGATGTATATTAGTAATTTAAGATATGTTTGTTTCATATGCTTATTAGATTGTTGAAATGTTTTGATTTCGATTAATGTACTTGAATGTTGAACATCTCTATTTATCTACTATTAGTAATATATAACTTTCAGTTATTGGATTACTTTTCAAATGCACCCATTTGGACATCTCTGTTGTTTGACTATGTGTTCGTGAGTTATTAGATTACATGTGTATGCTTTAAATTTTTTAGCAAAGTTATTTTTGTTATATGTTATTTCTTTGATAACTCTTACATTGTCATTCTTTTATTAGGAATGGCTATGGCTGCCCGTAGGAGGGGAAAGAATAAGCAGTATTGGAAGGATGATGAGGTTGAAGCTTTGGTCGACGCTTTGCAAGAACTAACTTGCGATCTTTTATAGAAAGTAGATGGGGGATTTAAGAACAATTACATGGTTGAAGTGCACAAGATGTTACTGAGCAAGATTCCCAATTTTGATAAGGTTGTTGATCCCTACATTGACTCTAAGATTAAATGGTTAAGAAACAAGTACATTCCAATTTCTGAAATGTGTATGCAAAGTGGCTGTCAATAGGATGATGTTGAACATAAGATCAATTGTGAGAAACAATGGTTTGATGAATGGTGCTTGATAAGGACATCTAACTCAAAAGTTGATTGAACTCTTATTTTAGTAGTTTCTTTTCTCATAATTATAACATTTTCTTATTATTACATTTTTAATCTTCTTCTTCTTATAATTCTTGTTTACATAATCAAAACAATGCAGTTGGAATGTGGAACTTTAAATTCCCATATTTGCATAAACTGGACATGGTGTGGGGTAAAGATAGAGTGACGAGACTCAAAGCTGAAGATATAACTGAAGTAAGTGCTAAGGCTAATAGCCTAAAGAATATGACAGTGTGTTCTTCATCGAACAGTAAAGATGAACTTGTTATGGCATCTGATACACAAGGATCCTCGACTATTCCTTCAAGTAGCCATGGAATAAAAAGGCGAAAAAACCTCTCACCAAGAAAGGAAAGTTCTTATAAGAAAAAAAGACTAGCAACACTTCAGAATACTATTGAGTCAAGGTTAGACAGTTTCACTGTTAAGTTTGAGTCTATTTGCGAACAAATGGCCTCACAATATGCAGCTGTTGCTAATGCTTTAATTGTGGAGTCTAAATCTGATTCCCTAAGTAATGAGAAAATGCAAGAGCTCATCAGTGAGCTTCTTAATATTGGCATATCTCAAATGGATGTTGGTAAGGCTACTGTGTTATTCTGTAATGATCTTGTTAAAGTTCAGGTTTTGTTCGCTTTGCCAAGTCATTTAAAAAAATCTTTTGTACTTGGATTCCTCTATCCATCTTCTAGTCTATAAATCATTCGAGAAAGCATATTAATATTTTTGTAAGTATTGTGAACTTATGATGCAATTGATGTTCCTAACCAGGTTATTTGGTATTAGTTAGGTCTTTTGTAGTTGTGATGCAAACAATGTTTGTAATGTTAACCTGGTTATTTTGCATCAATTGAAGGCTTTTGGTTAAGGTATTGTGTATACGACATATATTTTACATCATTTGCATTATCAAAGGAATGTAAATTGTATTAAACTATGTTAACTGATTTTACTATAGCAATAGAATGGTAGATATTATGACTATGTCGATGAATTGTACAATATTTTAGATTATTAAACTATATTTTGAGGATATATGTGATTAATGATATGTTGATGCAAGAAAATATTGGAGTATTTTTTTTCTTCAAAAGCTATTGGAAATAAAATACCGCAATATACTTGATTTTAAACATTATGTCATTATAAATAGGATGCATAAAATATAATTAATTAAAATATATTCAAATTTTGATATAAAACAAATTTTTATTTCTCAAGATTTTTAACAAACCAACCACTATCAATGGTACTGGTAATCATTCATTCATCTTAACCAACCATCATAATTATAATGATTATATCCATTCTTATTCCTCACTATATTCATTCACATTCTCATTTCCATTATCCTCTGTGAACCAAGCACCCTCTAAATATATATGCAAAAGAAACACTAAGAGATAAGAGCGATGAAAAGGTACTTTAGTAAAGGATGTACTAATATATTCATTCAAAAGTGGAATCTATGCAGATGCCCATTAGTTACCAATGATCGCAATGACATAAACGTGCACTATCCAACTTAGGCCGTATATTCACTTTGCATTAGCATTTAGCGACATCCAGCTATAATTGCACTTCATAGTCTCTTGTAGCACGTCTTAGCACGATTAAAAATTGGAATAAAGTGTTAATGAGTTCTAGTTTAGGTAACGCGTTCAGCCCCCATCCAAAATAATTCAGATACGAGTATTTATGACAAAATGATTTACAAAGGAAAAGCTAATCAAGAGAAGAGAAGAGAGACATTAACATGAACTAAGGCTGACAATTGCAATTCTTCAAATTTGATTAAACTACATTCTCAAGAGGGGGAAATGTAAATTATAATTTTGAAAGAAATTCAATTTATCTTAAAATAGGCATTGTGATTGTATGAAACCTTGTACCTAATTAGTGATTACAAGAGAAGCTTTAAATGAAATCTTTGTTCTTAAATTGTACTCCCTCCGATTCAAAATAAGTGTCGTTTTAGAGGAATTTTAATTATTCAAAATAAGTGTCGTTTGTGACTTCTTATGCATATTTATGATTCTAATTCTAAAATTATCCTTTAATTTCTCTCACATCTTAATTATACATATTACACAGATTATATTTCAAGGCACTTTAATATGTAATTAATAAAGATATATCAGACATTTCATTAACTTTCTTAGTAAATGTGTATTATTTTAAAACGATACTTATTTTAAATAAAAAAGAGT
>JANIPN010000003.1:20336720-20347366 GCA_027478595.1 Erythroxylum anguifugum
CTAGAGTTCAAATTATGGCTAAAACACCAGAGCATGTTCAATGAACATATACATTTTCCAGCTTTTAACACATAATTTATCTTGTATCTAAACCATCTTTCTATTTCTTTTCAATCTCAAGGATTTTCCTTTGCTTTACACATAGCTAATTTCTAATAATTTCTCATTCAGCAGTTCTAACTTACAAAAAGGTTCGGGGTCCAACAATCGCATAGGCATCTTATATGCTCTCAATGGTTTAAATTTTTAAGAAATTAATTGTACCATATGAAGTACAATAATTGTTAATTGTCCCGTATGAAGTACAATAATTGTAACGCATAGATGGGCAGAACATACATAGAGGCAAACTAAAAACAAAATTTTCATAAATCACAAGAGCAGTCGTAGAAACAATTTCCATAACAGACAAAAAATAGTCACGAAGAATAGACAAAAACAATTTGTAAAAACCTTAATTTTTAACAAATCATTAACAATCAAGCCTCTAATTCAAGATAAACAATTAAAGGAAGCTTTAATACTACTATTAGAATCCAATCGTGATTGAATCATGAGCACAACAGAAAACAGAACTTTTTATATATTCTGAGCGGATCCCGACGATTGATTAACTTGAATAAAACAAAAATACGAATAATAAGAAATTGTATCTTCTTCGTGTTCCCATTGAAAATCCTTTGAAACTTTTCCGATTTGTCAACCACGAGTTGTTCAAATGTTCAGCCTCTAATAGTATCCACAGAACTACTTCTCAACACTTTGAGAGGAAGAATGTAAGAATGCTAGCTTATTTTTCTTTTCTTCCTATTAATATAAAAATCATTAGGGTGGATTTGTAATTTTATTAAAATTAAATTATACTCTAAATATAATTAACTTAATTTTAATAAAAATCAAATATTTTATATTTGATCCCTAAAGTTTCTCAAACTTTATAATTAAGTCCAACTTAATTAAATTGATTTTTCCTTCACAAGCTGCTCTTTAATGTGCAACTCATTAGGTTCCTAATATATTGGCAATGACCATAAATTATAATTCTAATTCACAATTAGAATTAGATAAATTAAAACTCTTTTTAATTTATCTTTAATTCTTCAATTAAATAATTTATAATCATACGTCAACATTAACGTCTAGCAATATGTCATGATCACCCAACATTAACGTCTATGATTAAATAATTTATAATCATACGTCAACATTAACGTCTAGCAACATGCAACCTTCACCGTTTATCTTATGATAAGTAAATCTTGTCCCTTATATACCAATTACAACTTTTCGGTACCTGTGAATCTTTACTTTGGTTTAACTGAAAATATTTACCTTACTAATGTCTGTGAATGTATTTCTCTTTTTATATTTAAGACCAGTCTTGGAACAATCTAATTAACTCCACTTCTACATTTTCTTTGTGCCATATTTATTTGTTTGGTTGTTTTTAGAAATAAACAATAAGAACCAATAAACCAAGAGGTTTAAAGTTTAAAAGATTTAACCAGTATTAGATCGTCATAAAATCAACTAAAGATTAAGGAATTTACAATATGATTAAAAGAGAATGTTCTTACCTATTAAAGAATTTAAAGTTTAATTGAAAAAAAATGTTTTAATTTTCATTGATCAAAACTTATTAATTTACTAAAATTGATAGATTTTTAACAACAAGAGTTATTAAAGTAAATCAAACCGAAAAGTTGAAAACCAAACTGAAAAGTTTGAACGATTGAACCGGTTGAACAAATTTTTAAATCACGATAAGAACTTCCACATTCTTATTTTAAATTAAAATGATTTTATTCAAACCATTAATTTCTATAAATTACTAAATTTAGCTATATGACATTTGCATCCAATTTTTTCATGATGATAATAACCTTATAAAAATATTTAATAGTTTGAAAGCTACATATTTAATAATTTACATAATAAATTTATAATTTTAAATTAAATAAAAAATTCAACTATATTGAATTGGAACATAAATTTGTATCTTTGTTGCAATTAATAAAAGGGGAATTATTTCTAGCAACTCCAACAGTCCAGGACTTCTCATGAATTTTTAATCATATGCTTAGCTTACATGACATGATTTATCCATATGTCAAACATAGGTAGGGTGATAACCACGAGGGGTGGCGTGGTGGTAGCTCACCTCTGCCCCTTAACCATGTGGTTGAGAGTTCGACTCCTACCCATGGGAATGGAACGTTTCTCGTGACCAGCCATTTACCGCTTAGTGCGAGCTTCAGTGGCGAGTTTGAATTAGTCGAACACTCACGTGGTGCCGGAAACCGGATGGTTTACACCAAAAAAAAAAAAGAAACATAGGTAGGGTGATGGAGAGGATATTTGGCTATAGTATGATAATTTGACCAACTATAATCCTCTTATTCAACGAATTGAGTTTTCTAGAATTTGAAAACGAATTGAGTTTTCTAGAATTTGTGTACTGGATAGCTAGTTTAATTTTGTTGCAGATAATATGATTCTTTGTAATAATTTTTGTAATGGCTAATGTAATACCAAAAAAAAAAAAGGAAGGGGGCAATTAAACACTAAAATATAAGCCATTATTAAGTGAGGTTCCTTGAAAAAAAAAATGGCGGGATCAATGGCAGTAGTAGTGAGCGATCAACTAGAGAGAGGGCAGTGGAACATCTTCTTCTCTCGCTTCGTCCTCCGTCCTTTTCTCACCTCCACCTGTCCCTCTCTCATTCCGATCACTCGCGCTCGTAACCGCCGTAGCCCCGGCACTTGGCTCTCCTCCGTCACTCCCGCCGCCTCTCTTCACCTCTTCGACTGCCCTTCCCCCTCCGGTTGTGTTCTCTCCGTCTGTTTCCAGGGAAATATCCTTGTGAGTAGAGTAGAGTAGCTCCATGCTTCTAGAATGTTCCTGAAAATTAACGATTTTATCAATTCCAGGTTTACTTGTGCACTCTAGAAGCTTGATTTTGTTAATTTTTGACTCATCCTTTGACCAACTTTAAATTGGGTCCTATTGCTCATGAGGACTAACATTTTAATGCGTTTTGGTTTCTTGTGAGCTTCTAACTCTGTTGTTTGGGATTTGCAGGAAGAACACTATGTTTCGAAACTGAATTTCTCATGGCCTCAGGTCTCATGCACCGCTGGGTATCCCCCCAGGAGTATCAGAACAGTGTTTGCAAGCTACAAAGATTCTGTCGGGGAGGTATGATGTTTCTCTTGACTTTATAGGATAGGAACTGGATTATGCATGAAATTACTAATTTTATCTGATACTACCCTAATTCTGTTTCATTAGCTGCTTCCGAAATACTCTGATGATTTATTATTGTTATTGTGACAAATGGTTGAAGATCAATATCTGAGTGATTCCGTTGTTTCATTTTCTCAAATTTAATTTTGTACGTAGTCATTTAAATTTTCGTTCTCTCTTACATGCAGATCCAGAAGTTTGCCTTGCGATTTTCGAAGACTTCTGAAGCAGAAGAATTCATAAATGCTCTTAAGGTCAGTGCTGGTTTTATGCTAATACTGGCTATAATACACACGATCTCTAAAACAAAGTCATGCAGTTCATGGCCAGCCTTTCTCCTAGTAAGCATGATGTTTTTGCTTCTTTTTTTTTTTTTTGTAACCTTTTCAGCACATCTTGAACTATCCAGCTGAAAGCAACCCTCCAAATAGCGACTTTCAATCTGAAATTTCTGTAGCATCTGCCTTATTATGCCACAGTGGAACCTCATATACGTGAGAAGGAAATATCTATTGTGTTACTTTACATGATTCATAAGCTTTGTTTTATGTATTGTCAGAAAAGTATGGTGAACTAAATATTTCAGTTACTGTTGCCATGCTGCAGAAATGAAGAAGATTTGAGTAATACGACACCACTTCTTGTTTGTTCTCCTGAAGTTCAATTAAGCTTGAACTACGAAGTAGAGCAAAAGATGTGCACAGAGAAAACAGAAATGAATAGCATGGATGAGTGTTATTTGCCAGCCTTGCCTCCTAGCTTTGCGTCATATCTAACCGACTGCTGCTCTGAGATCAAGCAAGGTAGATAGGTTGCTCCAAGATTGGAATGAATATTATGTCTCAGACACCTTGTTACTTTTCTCTTCCTTACTCGAATTTTTACACCTACAGCTCAGCCCAGTTCATCAGAGAACAAGGATCTCAAATCTCAAATTGTGGTATACATTTGAATTTCATCGTATGCTTATAATATGTTTGGAGTAAGATATTTTGAACCTTATGCACTCTTAATATTTCTGTTTTCTTGCAGAGGTACATGGATGATACCTCCTTCCAAGGTATCTAACTTACACAACGAATTCCAATATTTTCGTCACACTGGTCTACTTTCCAAGATTTGTAGTGGTGCATTTGTTGTTTGTTCATGCTATTTAAGTTAAGAGAGGGTAATTTGTGAATGCATGCAGTTCCTTTATGCAGAATTCTTTTCAATTTCTTTTAACCAGGTTTAATCTTGCATGTAGCTGTATGCTTGTTTTAGATATTCATATTATTCAATTATTAAACTGGAAAATGATCATTGCACAAAAAGTACTGATATACTAAACACTGATCAGTGCTATTTCTCCAGAGGCATTTGCTTCAGATTTTTGCTAATCACTGTCTACAATGTGCTTGCCAGAGATGCTGCTTAAAGTGGAGAAAGTCATCTGTGAAATTGAAGGTGACATTATGCCATGATCTTTTGTTCCTTACTTGCCAGCAACGGGGCAGTAATTAACCGCATATACCCAAGTCCTTATTAAACCTTGCTCCTAGATCTTTTCAAATTTTTTGAGTTGACAAATTGCATGGGACAAGTTCCAAAGCTAGATGCATAGCCAAAGAGAGAGGCCGAAAGACGAATATCCAAATGAGTTGTTTTCCTTACACACTGTTCTGTCCCTGCTTTGTCCATCACTTCATGTATGCTTAGCTATATCTTCTGCCGAATCAGAGACAGCGAATTAGGTATCAGATGAAGCCAAAGTTGCTTTAAAATAGACACTCTTTAAAAGCCATTACACACTATTACTATGAATTAATAATATAACTAAAATCTCAATATCTGAAGACCAACACATGCCAATTGGGAGAAAGAGCCAAAAAGAGCTAAAACACGTATCGGTCAGCAGTAGCTAGCAAGATAGTTGCATGTTAGACTGCAAATGATGCGCAAAGCAAAGCTTGCTGTAAATTTGTGTATACTTGAGTCATGAAATACGTGCAGAAACCAAAGTTCATACTGTGCTGTTTTAGTGTGACATGGGATATAAAATCTAGGAGGCTCAGTCAAGGGATGGTCCACCTAATCGTATTTTAACTAGAAGCACTGAAGCACATTCTACCTATATAGATAAGGATAGCTAAATTAATAGTGAAAATTTATCTGACTCACATTCTTAAAGTTTTCTTTAGGTTAATTAATAGGCATATGGGACATATGGGCATATGTTTTGTTACATATCAAAATCATTGTCCTAATAGATTCCTTTAGTATGTGTTGTGAGACGATGGAGAATAAAAAATATTGTGCAGATTATTTTTTTTTAAAGGGACTTTTCATAATCGATGTTTAATGATTAGGAAAAGTTGCTTTCTCCGCTGTTGAAAAGTCCATAAAGAAATTGACAACCCCTTTTTATTGGGATACTTTAACATAGCGTTGGCAATTTCTGGTTTAGTTTATACCATTAGAAAAGGAAATTTTGAAATTAGTGGTTGCCATATTTTTCTAATATTCAATATAATATTAGGTTGGAGCTCAACAAGCTTATGAATTTTACTTTTCGTGATTTTAGTGGTCAAACCATTTAAAAATCTGAAGCATTTCCACGAGAGACCAGAGCCCTCTGGGCTGCTATGTGAATGACATTAAAGCCACCAAGTAAAGAACTGGAGTCCATAAAATGAGACGACACCAAGATAATAAATTGTTAAACTATTAAAGCGGCCGGCTTCTGCATTTTCTTGACATCATTGCTGTTAAAATAATTACTGCCCGAAAGTAGGAACCATCGTCAGTCCTTGGAGTCGGACACGGGCTGAAGATTTGAAGGGTCTCGCAGACCAGGGACTACTACTAAACTAAAGAAATTCCAAAAAGGGACAACATTACCATATCCGTTCACCATGTTCCAGCAAATACTGAATTATGAATCGTACATGTAGTAGGCAAAATTTAATTTTAAAAAAAAATAATAATTATGAATAGTTATTACGACTAAAAACTCTAGTCTAGAATAGAGTTCTCACTGTATTTAATAATTTATCTATATTGTTTTAAAATTACAAATTAAACGCCAGTTGGCATATTTTGATTGATCTGTAACACCTCTAAACATGAGTTAATGACATGCCCCTTATACTCAAAAGGTGGAATCGTCCACTTTAAGCGCCTTCACACCCTTGTTCGACAGAATTATAAGGGGATAAATCATAGTTTGATCTCACTTAATTTATCAGAAAGATGACCTATTATTTGTTGCGCATAAGAAATTACCACATTGAATGAACTCCCACACTGTCACTCTCGAGACTTGAATCTAAAACCTTACACTCAACTTCCTTTTTATAATAAGTTGAGCTACCCGTGTGCGGGCAATGACATGCCCCTTAGTTCCTTCCAGGAAGTAGTTTCCGTTAAGAGGTGAAACTGCATTATAAGTTGCAATTTGATCCAGGCAGTGACAAATTTCTAATACCTTAACTCCATAAAAATATGCGCCCAACAGTAAAGTGTAACATCGTTAAGTCGCTGGACAACTTGTAAGAATCGCCCGGACGTCGTTTATCGGACAGGACGTGTATAATTAAGAAAAAAAAAATCCCTCTCTCTAGTCTCTCCCGGAGATAGTTCCAGCTGCTAATGTCTGTATGGGACACATCACAGGTGTAGTAAAAAATTCAGAAGCTAACAAAACATGTAGTGACAGAGAACAGATATATCTTTTCTAGCTCCACCATTTTCATCATTTACATGCCTTCCGTTTTGCTGTAGCAGAAAACTTTATGTTCCTTAACTATGGCTTCTCATACTATCCTTGAGAGTCTCTTTACTATGTTAGCAGCTTTGCTAGTCAGACTTGTTGCTTCGGACCAGGTAATGGCACAAGGTATTATCCCCTTCAATTGCTTTCCACAGATAAAAACCTGTGAAGCATCACTATACCATATCAATCGAGGTCTTCAGGTAGAACAACTTGCTTCATTCTACTCTGTCAACTCCACACAGATCAAGCCGATATCACGCTCAAACAAGCAAGACTACCTCATAACAGTACCTTGTTCTTGCAGCACTATCAATGGCACCACAGTATACTTCTACACTACACCTTACACAGTCAAACCAGGCGACACTTTCTTCAATGTTTCTTCTCAGATTTATAGTGGCCAAGCTTGGAAGGTCGGAGATGAAGAAAGGTTGTTTATAACAGGAGATGTAGTTCCTATGAACCTGTTATGTGGGTGCTTACAAAGTGAATCCCAAGTTGTAATAACATACACTGTGCAGGATCAAGACACAATTTCAGATATCGCTAGCTTACTATCGTCGACTACGAATGAAATTTTGAGCACGAACAGTATTGTAGCACAAAACCCTCGTTTCATAGACGTTGGCTGGGTGCTGTTTGTGCCTACTAAGAAAGATGCTAGTCCTGCAGCTCCTGTCCCGACGAAAGGTGACTGGATCTTTTCTATTACTTCTAATGGCTTTTATTAGAACTACACATGATTCATCCCTGAGTTTTAATCAATAATTCTAATTCTTTGATTGAATGGCTCTTTAACAATTCATACATTGAAAACGTTGGCTGGGTGCTGTTTGTGCCCACTAAGAAAGATGCTAGTCCTGCAGCTCCTGTCCCGGCGAAAGGTGATTGGTTCTTTTCTAATACTTCTCATGGCTTTTATTAGAACTACACATGATTCATCCCTGAGTTTTAATCAATAATTCTAATTCTTTGATTGAATGGCTCTTTAACAATTCATACATTGAAGCAGAATTTAGGCTAGGAATTCTCCAAGATTTTTCCAGATCTTTAATCTCAGTCCTCAGGAATAGAATAGCGTCTTGTAGAAATAAGAGTGTCAGGAATCAGCTATGCTAAAACTGAAATATCAAGTGTCAGGTAATTTAGGCATTTTTCACGTTGAGTTTATGATAACTTCGCAAAAAAATGAAAAATTTATTCAGTTTATTCAGCAAACTTGTTTCTTTTGTTCATTTTTTCTGCACTATCTGATAGTTGTATAGAACTTAAATCACAGAATCAATCATCCCATTTCATTTCAATCGCGTCAACTGGTTCATGAGTGTCTACTTCTCCATTAGCAGTAACATTGGCAAGGGAAAATACATGGAAAAGCAAACCTATATAACAGAAATCTATTGTTTGAAGCAGATTAGTAAATTGTCTATGATATGTAATAAATTAATTTCCTTTTTCTTTTCAGAGCCAAGAAGAAGAAGGAGGCAGACGTGGCCTGCAATTGTTGGAGTGCTATCAATCCTGATAGTAATAATCGCAGTGGTAATAATCCTTTTAAGGAGAAAGAAGTCACGAAACAGTGAAGAAGATCCAAAGACAGTATCTAAAACCATTACTACCACCCCAGCATCTTCACTGAGAAATCTGTACAAAGAAAACATGCAAGGTCAGATGAACTATTTCAAAGATTCTTAAGAATTTTCTGCATTTACTGCAAATTAAATTATGACGTTTTACATTCTCCAAACAGCTCAAGTCCATTTCCCAGGACAAAGTGTCCGCACAAACTAATGAAATTTTGTTGCATCTTAATAGATCTTACAAAAATCATTGCCCAGAACCTTAGGTATAAATGCTTTGTTTCAATTTCACTGATAAGCTGTATATGATATACCATATAGCAAACAAATATTCCAAATTTAAAACTGTGCTTTTCATTAGTCAGGGGAAAAAAATCCTGAGGCATAATTTTTCTCACGCACAAGGAGAAGTTTTACAGTAAGTTACTTTATGCAGATGTATCAATTTTTGAGTCAGAAAGACCGATAATATTCAGCATTGAAGAAATTGAAACGGCTACCAGTAACTTTGCAGCAACTAAGAAAATTGGAGAGGGTGGATATGGGACTGTGTTCTACGGAAAATTGTCAGGACAGGTATAGACTTGATTTATTGTTTCTTGGTCATGCTAATACCTGAACTATCAGCAGGCTAATGGTTCCAAATGTTGCATTCCGTGCAACATTTCAGGAGGTAGCAATTAAGAAGATGAAATCTAACAAATCCCACGAGTTCTTTGCAGAGCTCAAGGTCCTATGCAAAGTTCATCACATAAATGTAGTGAGTACTGGTCAACATTCTATCAAATCTATCATTCAACCTGAAACAAAAGGTAATTTCCCCAAAAAAGAACCTGAAACAAATGGTTTGACATATCTATCAAATCATGTTACAGGTGGAACTACTGGGATATGCCAGTGGTGATAACCATTTCTACTTGGTCTATGAGTATGTTCAAAATGGATCACTCAGCGATCATCTTCACGACCCATTGATAAAAGGTAGTGGCAACCCTCTTGGTTTCTTAAGAATGAACCGTTCCAGTGATCCAATTAATCTCAAGCCCCTTTCCTGGACTGTTTTGAATGATTGGATATGAATTATCAGGTCACAAGCCCCTTTCCTGGACAGCAAGAACACAGATTGCATTGGATGCTGCAAAAGGAATTGAATACATTCATGATCACACAAAAGCACGTTACGTGCACCGAGACATAAAGACTAGCAACATTCTGCTCGACGAGACACTACGAGCCAAGGTAGCTTCAATATGGTTCTTCTTTCTGACCTCATCATACTCTGCTGCATCTAGCCAGCCAAGGATCACCAACATTTTTTGCTTCCTCAAAATTGTAAACAGTTTATTTTCACACTTTATGTTTGTTTTTACAGGTTGCAGATTTTGGAATGGCGAAACTTGTAGAACGAAGCAATGATGATGAGTTGATAGCAACCCGGCTGGTCGGGACACCAGGCTATCTTGCTCCAGAGTAGGTCATTTATGTTTCTGAAACTGCTCCACAAGCAGGATTTCTTTTAACCGGTCATAGCAAGAAGAAATGTAATGTTTCTTACATGCGCATATTTTCTGGATAGATTTGTGAAGGAGCTCCAGGTGACCACCAGAAGCGATGTATTTGCTTTTGGAGTGGTTCTAGCGGAGCTGATAACTGGCCAACGTGCACTAATTCGTGACAGTAGGGAACCCACGAAGATGAAGTCACTAATTACAGTCGTAAGTCAGCTAATTTTCCCAACGTTTCTATATCCACCACTCTTAACTCAGCTTGGAACCTGGCATAACTTGCTGAAAATACTTGAAAACACCTTGAAATAATATCCTTTGAATATAATCCTCATTCATTGAGACGTGATTCAAACATCTTACAAGTAAAATCCCGGTAGATTAATATTTATCTGGCCTAACTGAACAGTTGATTTTAAAATTTTAACATTTATTGCATCAGATTCATAAGGTTTTCGAAGAAGAAGATCCAATGATTGGCTTGGAAGAAATCATCGATGAAAACCTTAAAGGCTGCTACTCCATGGCAGAAGTGTACAAGGTAATTAGCTAATTTAGTC
>JANIPN010000003.1:20369474-20385364 GCA_027478595.1 Erythroxylum anguifugum
CATTTAGAGATTAATTAAAGAAATTAATAAGTGTAAAACACATTTATTAAGAAATCCTACAATTTTAGTTTTTAAAGCACATATATTAGCTTAGATATTTATAAGATATTATAAACATTAAACAAACAAGTAATACTGATTCTTAAAAATATATAATACAGTTGCTAATAAATAATAAGCATATAATAATATTGTCTTATACAAATACAAACATACTTTTATTTATTAGAAATGAATGAAAAATTAGTTGATTTAGTAATAGACTATAGGATTGTATATTTTTATATAGTTATGCTTTTTATAATATAATATTTGAAGTTTTAACTATGATATTAATTGCATTTTCTACGCTAAGTTGCAATAAGAAAAATGATACTTTTTTTGTGTTTATTAGTTTATTATTATTTTAACATGATAAAATAAGATTTAATGATGTTAGAAGAATAGTTTTATTTTTTTTAATCAATGAGGTCTAGTAGAGCGGTCCGTTCCCTCACTGTTGCATCTGAGTCAGCTTTTATAAGACATTGTTTGGCTTGTTTTTACTTTGCTTGAGTTTAACATGTTGGATTAATCTTTGATGGATTTTATATGCATACTTTTATGAATAATTTGTATTTGTTTTCACCAATTATTTTTATAATTTTTTGTCATATATATTGATATGAATAGATTTTGATTACCCTGAGAACCGAACCTGAAAACAGGTTAACCGATCCTATAGGTTCAGGTTCAGGTTCGTGAAATTGTCAAACCTGACATTCAGGTTCAGGTTATTTATAAACGGATCAGATTGCCCACCATAAACACCTCTAGCGGAAAGGTTGTATTGGAAACACGTGGAAAATTCAACTTTGCAAGGCTAAAGAACCTTCTAGCGTGCGACAAGGTGTTTGACTAATCTCACGAGGTTAGTTGTTAAGTCAGATTTGTTCCCCTCATTAATCAAAACCAAATTCAAATCTCAAATCATCCCACACACGCGTTCTACATAATCGTTCCGTTGATCGTCTTGTTTTTTTTCCATAAACCTATGGATTAGGGCCCCCGAAATTCGACTAATTTTGGGCTTAAGCCTTGATTGTGGTTTCAATACCGTGGGCCTGAGGACCATGGAGCGTGGCCCAATCCCATCTAAACCCTTCTTCTTCTTCTTCGTAGAAACTAGGGTTTAAAGTTTAAGCTCTGGAACTGGAACTTTCAATTCCAGCAATCTCTTACTACCATTTTACCCTGAAATTTAGTGAATTAGTTTCGGACCTACAATGGCGATGCCCAGACTTTTCGGTAGATCCAGGGTCATAGATAACAGGTCGAAGAAGTATTTGGAAGGACCGCTCTTCGACAAGCTGTTCGAAGAAGGTGGGTCCAATTTGAACGTGAGGAAACAGTTGAATCAGTTTCTCAAGAGCAAAAAACGTGTCTACAAGTGGGAGGTCGACTTTACCCTCAAGAAGCTTCGCGATCGCAAGCTTTATTACCCAGCCCTCAAGGTTTTGATTCTCTACCCAATGCCCCAATTTTTTGGCGCTTTTGCTAAAAATTGAGTCTTTTTGCTTCTCACTTACGGCGAACTGGGTTTGTTTAAGCTACAAAGTCTACGCTGGATTTGAATGGACATGCAATGTGTTGATACCCTTCTTTTGTTACGGTGCTTAGTAGTGCATTTAATTCATCAGTTGATTCATTGCACAGTTACTATTTACTGATTCAACTCTGTAATTAAGCTGAGAGCCCATAACACAAATATGGGTAATTGAATGATCCTAAGATTTGCAGCTGATTGATTATCCAGTAGGTTCAGCTAAGTTTATTATTGCCAATAACATGAAATCTACTTGCACCTGTTCATTTAGAGGTAACAATACCTGAAGTATTTTGTAGAGGAGATTGCACTTGTTCCTCAAGTAAGATGGGATTTTTGTGCTTAATTGGAAGAGAGATGAAGTATTTATCGCATTTTCTGATCATCTGCGCTGGCTTTATTCTACAGAGTTAGTTGATGTGCAGTCTTTTAAGTAGTATAATCTGAGAACTTGTCAAATGAATTGTGGTTTTTGCTTTTTGAAATTAGACTATAAAACATCAACTCTCTTGTTTAATTTCCCCTTCTATTCATAGCTGTCAGAAACTATGTCGTCTAAGAGGGGCATGAACAAGACAGTTCCTGATCAAGCTATACATCTTGATCTTCTTGCCAAAACTCTGGGCATTCCTGCTGCAGAAAATTACTTCATAGATCTTCCTGAAACATCAAAGAACCTTCTAACTTATGGATCCCTTCTCAACTGCTACTGTGATAAATTAATGACTGAAGAAGCAGAAGCTCTCTTTGAAAAGATGAAAGAACTCAATCTTGGTTTGACCTCCATGTCATACAACAGCCTAATGACCCTCTATACAAAAATTAGTCAGCCTGAAAGAGTACCAGGAATCATACAAGAAATGAAGGCTAACAGTGTAATGCCAGATTGTTATACATACAATGTGTGGATGAGAGCTTTGGCAGCTGTGAATGATATCTTTGGTGTTGAAAGAGTCATTGAAGAGATGAAGAGAGATGGCCGGGTTGCTGCAGATTGGACAACTTATAGCAACTTAGCCTCAATCTATGTTAATGCTGGCTTATTTGATAAGGCAGAAAATGCACTTAAAGAATTGGAGAAGAAAAATGCACATCGGGATCTTTCTGCTTTTCAATACTTGATTACGTTGTATGGGCAAACAGGGAATTTGCTTGAAGTTTATCGAGTATGGCGTTCTCTGAGGTTGGCTTTTCCTAAAACTTCAAACATAAGTTACCTGAATATGATCCAAGTTCTGGTCAACTTGAAAGATTTACCTGGTGCCGAGAAATGCTTCAAGGAATGGGAATCAGGGTGCTCAACTTATGACATCAGGATTGCTAATGTTCTCATTGGAGCTTATGCGAAGGAGGGCTTGTTACAAAAGGCAGAAGAGCTCAAGGAGAGGGTCCTTAGGAGAGGTACCAAGGCTAATGCTAAAACATGGGAAATATTTATGGGATACCATTTGAGAA
Source organism: Erythroxylum anguifugum (assembly GCA_027478595.1). Taxonomy (NCBI): domain Eukaryota; kingdom Viridiplantae; phylum Streptophyta; class Magnoliopsida; order Malpighiales; family Erythroxylaceae; genus Erythroxylum; species Erythroxylum anguifugum. Next base: position 20,372,515 of record JANIPN010000003.1, read on the forward strand.
ATGGGGATATCAATTTGGCAGTTGATTGTTTAGCAAAAGCTATATCTATTGGTAAAGGGGATGGTCACAAGTGGGTCCCATCACCTGAGATTGTTGGATCTTTTATGGAACATTTTGAGCAGCAGAGAGACGTTGATGGTGCAGAAGGTTTTGTTGAGATTCTGAAGAAGGCTGTGGATGGTGTAGGGTTGGAAGTGTTTGAATCATTAATAAGAACATACGCAGCTGCTGGAAGAAGAAGTCATGTGATGCGTCGCCGGCTGAAGATGGAGAATGTGGATTTGAGTGAGCCAACCAAGAAGTTACTTGAAGAAATCTGTGTGGATTGAAATTGTATGTTGTACTCGTGTTATTTAGATTCTTGGAAGCCATACTTTCTAATGGTTTTGAAATGCTATTTTTCTTCAATAATCCAATTCCTTTTCCGATGTTTTGTTTTCTTGATATCAAAGAAGGGATATGATAGTGTGATACTTTCAACGACTGAAATTGTCTAATAGGCGAAAGGTTTAGCTTCTGCTTACACACTCTTGGTTAAAGACCTTAGCTTTCAAATTCCTTTGTAATTTGATCTGCGTGTAACTGTGGCGCACGTCTGTTAGAAAATGTCATTTATATCCCTCAAGAATATTGTGTGGGAATTCAATGTTGGAGTGTCTGTTGGTTTTCATCATCAACATGCTGACTTAACTATCTCGGAATGACATAGATTTAGCAATGTTGAGAATCAGAAGTTGACAACAGAAATTTCCAGTTCAACAACTTCATTTCTCCAGGTTTTAATGTCTGAGGAAAGCAACAAATGGTTGTGGTTTTCTGGTCTTTCCTGTTTCGGCAACTACCAAACCCGTAACAACTGTTCTGAATATTCTGAGTTGCGTAGAATAGAATCACATGCAGAAGCCCCTTGCCAAATAACTCTTATCCGTGGGTGTGCAATAACACTTGTCTACACAAAGTAGAATATAATTTAAACAGATTAATAATGTTTTGATTTGAGTGAGTACTTTAACAAGAATGATGCTACTTGCTAGCTTTATTTGTACTCAAAATGTCAAACGTAGTTGAGGAACCGAATAAGTGCAGCAAAGGGTCTCCGTTTTCATTTAAGCACAAAACGCAGATATGTAGTCGTTTGAGAACTGATTACCATCCATCAGCGTGCAAGTCACCGTCATCATCCACGACAGCAGCTTTCGTTGGTGCTTTCTTCCTCCATTTCAAGCCAATTGCTGACCTAATTTATGTTAGAAGAAGTTATATATTACTTATAAAATAAATAATAACATAAATAATATTAGTAATTAGAATAAATTAAAATGTACGCCTATAATTGATTTCATTTAGTTATAAAATTTCATTTATTTTTTTAAGAAAAATATAAATAAATTTTAATTTTTTGAGATTTTAATTTTAAGTTACAAACTAATATTAATTTATAACTTATAGTTAGTCATGAGTGTTTGAATTGGAACTTCCACTTCTATTTATAATAATATTATGTGTAATTCTCCCTACTTTTGAATTACTAAAAAATTTAATTTCATATATTTCTTAATTGAACTGCGGTCCTACTCTATCAATTTAATTACTCTAACAAATAGTATTAAGATTATCATATATTAATAAAAATTATTATAAGATAAAAATTATATTCTAGTTAAATAACCTCGATATAATTTATGAGGTAAATTTTCATTTATTTTTAATATATTTAGGACAATTTTTTCCATTTAAGAAAGTAAAAAAATAAATTTTAATTTTTTTATGGATTTGATGTAATCCATTATTGATATAGTTTATATTTAATTATAAAAAGAACATTGGACACAAAAAAAAAATATTAAAACATAAATGCAAGCCCAAAAGAAAAGCACCCCAATGCTAATTCAGCTCTTCTAGTTCTGATCCATTACTCGTAATTGATATCTACTTCAAGCAAAAGATAACAAACACATAAATGCAAATGCTAAGTACAACCCCCACCTTGACCTCTCTGTAGGCTGTTACATCACCGCTAGTTCTGATCTTGCTCAGGACTGGCTGTGGGTGTTGGTATGATCATACCACAGCGTGAAGATCTTCGCTCCTTCCTCACACCAAACCTTTTTAGAATTCTGGAAGGTCAAAAGTGAAACACGTTTAACCCCAACCTCAATAAGTGTTAAGCGCCCACGTTAGGAAAAGACTACTAAATAGTTCATGCAACTCCATTTGCTTGCTTAGTAGGAAACACACTGTGGGATGTCTTGGTCAATAGAAAAGCAAAACCAAAAGTATAGAACAAGTTACTTCATATCCTAATTATGGTAAGAAAGCAAGATTTACCCCGTTGGTGAAAGCAAAATTACCAGTTAAGAGTAGTCAAACCAACTCTCGTATGGGTTTCAAGTATTAATTCTGTCCACTGAAGCTCATAATATCTTGATTCTTAGTCATGAGTTAGCTTTGGTGAAATTGCCATTTCCATGTTGAACATCTTTCACCGTATGGTTGAAGTTGGCATATAATTAGCCATGAAAGATAACGTAAACTTGAAGAAAAAGATACAGCTTGAAGAACTTTGTACATATCTATCCGTATCAATCTACAATTAGAGAAATAATGGATGGGTTTGGACAGGAAGTGTGGCCCTTGTTTCATGTGGGTGGACTCTTAAAGGATTGCAATATTGATTGCTAGTGTTCAAGTAGGTTTGAACTTTAAGTAAGAAGCATCATTTATTGCTATATTTTGTCGGCAACGACGAGAATAATTATTGTTTGTCTACTATCTAGTTCTGGTTTAAATGCCCAAGGAGGTTCTTCAAACAAAATATCCTTCTTGGTCAATATGAAACAGACTAATTAAACTAGCTAGGTTTGAATAGTCAGATTTGTTTGGTTCTATACTTACGTTTTTATGATTATGCAACAGATCCATAAATCTAGCACTTGTTCACGTTACAAAATGAGTTGGTACGCCATATCATAAACTTTGGTTCTAATGGGGTGATAGATATTGGTCTACCAAAACTTTTACGTATAATTAATAAACTAATTAGAATATGTTTCATTAGTGGAGCATATCCATTATGTATAGTATACTTCTGTTGAAATGCCATGTTTGCTTTAGAGTCTTAGCTTAATTGGTTGCCCCTAATACAGGACATAATGTTCTAATAAGTGTATCAACCAGTACCATCCAGGACCAAGGTTGTAACGAAAATTTAAGTACTTCCCCATCTACTAGAACTTGCTGAATCTATATACTGAAAAATTAACTTCAACATAATAATTTTTTAGGTTGTTTAGTCTAACATGTCACATTTATCGAGGAAGTGTTTATAAGTTCATAAAAAAATGATTAATTTTGTGTTTTAAATTCGAGTTAAAAATAATTTATAATGAAATTATTAATCAATTTTTATTTAAACTATAGATAATTCCCATTTACTCAAAGAAATGTTGTTGCTATATAAAAGGGTCAAATTCTTTGTATAAAACAACACGAACATTTTAATATTCAAGCAAGTTGTAGATTAAAGATTTGGAAATAACTCGAAAACGAGTGTGTGATTGTAGAAATATACATTAAAGTGTAGATCTCTATGTCATTAATTATATAAAGTTTGACAATGAAATTAATGAATCGAGTCAAATCAGATTAAATATTAGTTTATCTGGGTCTAACGAAAAATCAGGGCAAATCTTATAAAAGAGCCCTTGTGATATACTTGATTATTTATATTAACCCTTGTGTTTTTAATTCGTTCACCTTAGCCCCTGTATTTTTTATTCTCATTCAAGATATCCTAATTAGCTATTTTCGGACAAATTTGCCCTTGGAATCAAGAGATTAAAAAAATGTATTTCAATAATTTAAGGGCAAATTTGTCCGAAAATAGCTAATTGAGGTATCTTGAATGAGAATAAAAAACACAGGGACTAAAGTAAACGAATTAAAAACACAGAAGCTAAGATGAATAATCAAGTACATCACATGGGCTGTTTTATGTGATTTGCCAAAAATGAGTGTGCAAATCCTTCCTTTTCGGAATACTATTTGAGACAGAAAAATGGTGGTGCAGTTTTCCATAGGCATGGCATTTATTGAGGGGCATGTGCTGGATTAATGTAACCTACTTAAGAGATTATTGACTTAACTCGTGGTCCCCTAATTAAATAGCTCTGTTCATTATCTTCCCTAGAGTTGCAAAACAAGTAGAAAGCTGCAATTCGTGTCAATTTTCCATATTTGGATAGAAAAGAGTTAAAGAAAAGGAACTCGCAATGTATTCGCTAACATTTCTTCTTCTTTTTCTTTTCCACATTTACTTACACATAAGTCCCTAGAGGAGGTATAATCAATAAATGACATGTTTGTTAGTCAAGGAAAGGGGCTAAAAGAAAAGGGAAAAAAATTGATTAACAGGGAAATAAATATAAGAATAAAACCCAACCCAAGCTCACTGATCTCGAGTAGAAACCCATATCACCCACAGTAAAAAGAAAATGAAAAATTATGGACCAATCCTGTACCGGATTCCCTTAAGGACACTTGACATTTCTTCCAGGACCTCCATAGTAAAAATAATTGCCCCAGACTCTGTTGATCCCTCCTTGTATATCATAGCAATTTGGCCGATCAGCCAATACTTTCAGATTTGATAATGGGATTAAGTTATTGTCCCAATCAACCACTTGCAAGTTCCTGAAATATGAAGCTTTTCCAAACCCTTCTCCAGCAAAATGGCCACTGCCCATTTGTGTTGGGGTGTGTGATCCTGAAGGACTTGTGTTCACTATTTCTCCTCCAAATTGCACCATAGTTGCGGAGTCCCTTAAACGAGTGAACAAGAATGATGGCCAATACCCTACTAAGACTCCTGATCCGAATTGTAGCCACCAATTTCCATGCTTTGGGTCCTGCATGGAAGTGAGAAAGTTTTGTTATAGTTTCCTTAGTGATTAAAAGGTAGCTATGTGCATCCTAATCATGCTGATATTTTCCTGACAACAAGACTCAGGAAGCTGTTTTACTTGGAAAGTGGAAAAATAAATGGGAAAATTTAAGGCAATATTTCAACGCTCATTTCAGCCATGTTTGGAGCTACGTAGCTTTCCAAATGTCAAATGAAAGCGTATGATGCCAGTAGATGATTATGCTGGAACTTTGGAAAATGACCATTGAGTGGGGAGAAAATTGTGATCCAAGTAATCAGATCATATGATGCAAAATCATCTGTCACTAAATTATACTCTTTCTCCTGGTGGGGCTACAAATCATGGCACGAGGTACTGGATTGCAAATCAAGTATATAATCTGTATATACTTCATAAGTGGTCAGCTGGTTAGATAGCTAAGCTCATCCCAGCTGGACCATGAAGTCAAATTTATTTCAGAAAACGAAGAACGAGACTTTCTAAATCTTCAAAAGGAGTTTTTACCTTCCAAATCAATAAGCTTATATCGAATTGTCCTCCATTATAGGAAGATGTAGGGGAGATTGCAGCCCCTATTGCGATTCTATTATTTGTTTGTACGAAGCCTGAGCATAGTAAGTTGTAGCATCCGGTTGCTTGATACGAGTCACTCTGCAATCGGAAGTAAAAATCATCAAGGATTAGCTTATAATCGTAGGTAGGAGTAAATAGGACAACCGAGTAAAAGACAAAGTTCTTTAGTATACTTACAGTCCAGTATGTAAAGAACCTTGGATGGTAGTCGCCGTACATTTCTGGGCTAACCTGCAGATAGAGAAAATTGCATTAAAGTCCACTGTTTTACAGTACAAAAACTGATGAAAGTGAGAGGTGGTTGTAACTGTTTCAATGCCTTAAATATGGAAGCTTTAATCTGATGTGTTAGAAGGTTGAAATTCCTAGTCTCCAGGACAATCCCTTGTCTAAATCAGGTTAAACTTCAAATAAATTATTGGTTTCGGATTTCTATTTCTCATATGCAACTTGCTCATTTTGTGACTTTCATGCACAGGAATGGAGTCTATACTAGCAACCACGATTTATTTTCATACTTTCTCCTACTAGTAAACCGTATAGTATTGTTTTGACAGAAACTTGATAAAAGAATACAGTATCGTATCGAAAACAGACAGAGAAAACAAGAATTTTCAAATATGCACTTAATAGTAGTTGGATATGTACCTGCCAACCGGCTTCAATAGTGTTAAGATCATCTCCAAATTGTCCAGAAATGACCCATATCTGTGACAGGCTGAACTCATTAAGATTAGCAACTTGAGGAGCCCACACGTTGATGCTAGCTTTGGCACCGTAATACTGATCTCCAGACACAAATCCAACCGCATGCTGTCACAAGGCAACAGCAGGAAAGAGGAGGACAATAAATATTCCATTGAAATAGAGAAACTTGTTTCTTGCAATCACTTTCAGCATATTACTGGAGCTACTATGCCTTTAGTTTTGGTAACTTATATTCCTCCTGATGGTACAATACATACATCGAACTGTGCCTTTTCCCACTCGCCTTTTCCTTTATTTTCTTTCCCTTTTCTTTTGCATTGGAATCAGATTCACTACCAGGTTCAAAAGAATGGTCTTATGAGATTAAAAATATTAGCATAAATGCTAAACAAGGAAACCTTGTGATTACTTGATGTAGGAATCTGATTAGAATTATAGAATATTAAGGTTGTAGAACTTAAGATGTTGAATGGCTCCTGTGCAACTGAAAGAGAAGGATCTATCGGAAGAAAAAGACATCAAATTAAAAGCTTTTGTTTACTGGAACGAGCTGCAATGCGGAAAAAATCAAAAGAACAGCAAGCCACCTTCTTAGTTTAATAAACCTGATTTTCCTCAAATAAAGCAGTTTTTTGTATCTTTAGTCTTTCGATCTTTCTTTGTAAATTTAATCCAATATTTCTTCTTTTTAAAAGCAACTTAAGAAAAAGGACAATTGCCAGAGGCCGGCATCACCATATTCTTTGACTACTTTCCGTTTTCGCTTTTCTTTTTTCCTAGTTGTTAAGTTGATCAAGGCTGAGACTTTGCAAAGAAGAAGAAGGAGGAAAAGAAAAATGCTTTTGTCTCTAACTTCATTTGATGAGCACCTACCTCATGGCCATTGCTGTTGGTGTCTCTTCTAACATGTCTTCTTAATTTCCTTCCATATCTCCTGTAAGAACTAGCTCTTAACATATCTTCCTCGGTTGTTCTTCTGATTGGTATTGTCCCTTTTGGACACGATTCACCAGACATACTCCATAACTGAAAATTCTCTGCATCCACTTCTGTTGGGTTGTGCCCTTTTGGTCTCTCTGGTGGTTCCTGTAGTAAATTCATGCGAAATACCCAGTGTTAACAGTTTTCCTACAAAACATTGTCTTTTTCACAGAAAATTTCGATGCAGTGAAATGGTAATAATTCAAATACCAATGGTTTCTGTCCTCTCAATCGAGGGTGGTCGAAAGCTGGTTGGCGATGAGACAAAACACAGTCTATTTGATCACCATCAGGACTCTGTAGCAAGAAACAAGTTGTCGAGCTGTTAAGAACTTTGTAACTCAGAAAAGGGGAAAAAAGAAAAACAGAGTTGAAAACAGGGAAATGAAAGTCGAATCCAAACGAAACAACACTATATGTTCAGGAAGCGAAGTCAAATGCCTGAATCGTCTTGACTGCAGGCTTGTTAATCTTCTTGAGACGTTCTCTTATCATCTTCAACTTGCGTAACTCATCTTCTGGCCTAAAGGTTTGGTTCTTTGCATGGATGTTGTCGTATTCGGAAGAACGAACAGGACAAATTGAAAAAAAAACGAGAAGAAACCATACAAAGATGGTAACAAACGGTGAGATCCCACTGTACCAACTAGAACTCATGTTTGAGAAATTCCTTTGTCTTGTTCTTTTGGCCAAGTGTGTACGTGCTTCTTCTTCTGTACATTGATGTCGTCTGCGTCTGTGATGAAAATAGGACCCCATATCTCTAGTTTTTGTATTCACCCAGCATATAATCACCATTCTAAGAAACCTCAACGAAATCTCTCACCATTTCCAAAGCTCTTGAACCCCAAAAATAACACTAACTCTCTTCTCTATACCTCTGTTTTTCTCACCACTCCACCACAGCTTCTAATTCTCTCCACCTTGGTTTTTATGTTCTGACAACCGTGAACTTCTAGGCACGGAGTTGAATTAAAAAAGGACACTATTGGAGTTGGGTTTTTCTTAAAGTCTTACCTGTGCAGATATGGAGCTATAAATACAGGGTAGTGATGAAATCATGCCAAACTTAAAATATTCTGAAGAAGAAAAGAAAATGGATATATATGTTATGTACATATACAGAGAGAGAGAGACAGAGGGTATAAGAAAGTATGTTTCCAGTCTCCAATACAAAGACTGAAACTTTAACTTTTTTTGCGTTAATTATATAGGGCAAAATGGTAGCCATTTCTGTTATTCTTTACTTTGGTTACGAGGACAGATAGGAATTACACTTGAGTCTGGTTTTCCAAAGTTCTTTGCTTTGAGCCTTCTCTTTCTCACTTCCCCAGATGTTCCTTGTGTCAGCTCTATATGACTATATACGTCTCTCAACCTTTGTTTACAAATCTTACTGTATCGTTTTTCAACGTAATAAAGCTAACCCACTTTGATTCAGCATAACATAACGCTTTTTATTTTATTTTCGGGAATGTATTAATTTTTTGGACCTAATTTTAAAATACTCAAATAATATTTATTTATTTTTTTACTGTCCAATTATAATTTAAAACTTATTCAAACCAAGGCATAGTTTCCATTGGTTTTGACTAAAAAACTAGGGTTCCCAGGTACGACAACCTTTTAAAGGTGTCGTTTTCCTTGGGGAAAGCCAAGCCACACAGGTTTTTCCTATGTGTGTGTCGGCACGCGAACCTGGTGCTTCTAAACCCCATCTGCATGCTTCCGCTTAATTACATGAACACACGCGTGCATGCATGCCCTGCCCATATTGTTCCTTCCTTAATTAATCTTTTGATTTCATAGTAATCTTTCTTACTATTAGTTAAGAAAAATCTCAAGTGAGAATCCTAATTCTACTATTGTATCAAAACGAGATACATACACCTTGGTCGGTGTGACTATGATCCTTTACTTGTGTTTTGTATTCCCAATATTCCATGACCATCAATATCATGTGTGTATACATACATACACCTAAATATATATGTTCATTGTACTGTTTAGCCCAGTGTTTTAAAAATCGAACTGAACCGATCGGTCGGACTGGAGAACCGGTGAAAGAAAAAACCGACCTGTCTGTTTAAAATGTCTTGATTTTAATGATTTCAACTTGAATAAATATTATGATTAGTGATCTTTTTATAGTCTTTTTGATGAATTATAACTAGCGAGCTTTGTTCTCTTATTTTGTGTTGTGTTTGGCGAACTTTTTAAAAAAATTGTATATTTTGAAATTTAAAGGTTTAAGTTTACAATTAGATAAATAAATAATTAAACAATATGTTTACAAATTATCTTTTATATATAATATACAAAATAAAATTTATATATTTATTAATCACCGGTTCAGTCACGATTGAATTCCGATTGAACCATTAACTCTTGAATCAGTTGCTTCTCTGGTCCGATTTTTAAAACATTGGTTTAGCCATTGTAAAATACTATATGATCGGAGGGGTCTTTCAAGTGTGATGTCATGGTCAAAGGGACATGACATCATTAGGCGCACAAGTCGTGGAGTTTTAAGATTCTCATATTACATAATATTTCCAATCGGCTTCTTCTGCTTCTGAACTAAATCTAAAAGCATCCTTGTCGCGTAATTACTTCTTAATAGCTAATTACAGGTCTACTTAATTTAGTTACTTGGAGTGGTGAAATTGGAACGTATTTATGAGTATACGACACACCAAAGGAAGGTTGGGATTTGGCTTTACAAGTACCTCCACTTTTTGATGCCCTCTGGCAATTATGTCTACCGCCTACCTAACACACACACACACACACAGACCCCTTTTCCTTCTTCTTCGTCTTCTTCTTCTTCTTTTTTTCACTTTATTTGTTTTCCTCTTCCTAATTCTTCTCTCAAGTAAGCCCAACATAGGCTCACCTACTGACTGCACCAACAACCTTCAGTGGTCATCTAATCTAAGAATGTCGTCCCACGAGGTGTCAGTCTCATTGCGACCCAAAATTCTACCATTCCTCAGTTTGACAAAATAAATAAATAAATGCCACATTAAAGACTCAACAAACAAAGAAGACTTACGGGATTCATCAAATAATTTAACTTTTTCAATGTAATTAATTCAAATATGAGAAATTCAATTTCAAAGAATTTAAGTAAATGAACTAATTCTTCATTTTTTAAATTAAAATTCAAATAAATTTTCAAATTGTGTGAGTCGCTATATTAATTGCATTCCACCGTCGGAATCATTGTTATAATTATGTGGGGTTATCTGAACAATTCGCAATTTAAAACAACTTGAAGTGAAGTATTATTTCATTAGGTTGGGAGGTTTTATCGGAATTCAGATCCTTTATCCAATATTACTCTGTCTTATTTTATCTCATAGAATTTCAACTATTTATTTTGCGGGACTCACACGAAACTCATGCGAAACTCACGTAAATAAATGATTGAGATTTATTGGAAACAATAAGACACCATAATATTAAACAGAGAATCTGAACTCGTTTTATTGTGTATTTGAATGACTTGAGTTTTAAGGAGGATAACGAGAGGCATACGAAAGCAGGAACAAACATTGTTTGGTATGATCTGAGTTATCCAAAACCATTAGAACTGGCATGGTCCCCCGGCTGTACCACAAATCTCACACTCCAACACCAACAATAAAGCAGCATCCTCAGACTTGGTCTCCGAAGCCAAACCAGACAGGTTCATTTTTTGACTAACTTATTAACATGAAGACAATATGATCTAATTTGACTTTATCCTATAACCAAGTAGTATGCCATTACTTCAATCAACCTTTTACATTCTGAAGAAAACATCACAAAGATGTCCCTTGTTTTATTGTTTCTATCTTACACCAAGGATAGAAGAAAGTTACGCCATCTTAACTTAGACTAGCTGAACATTGAACTTTAGCCATCTCTGTGTGACTTTCTTCAGAGAGAAGAAAGAGACAGGCAATCCTTTTCTCAACAGAAGCCATGTGATGATATAATCTTTGTGATCGACACAGCATTTCCCTTTCCATCAACTTCGCAGAATAAAAGCTGAAGTTACTCTAAATAAACGCTTAGAGGTTCCTATAAACCACAAACTGAATGTAAGTGAACATTTATTCAGTGCTAGACCGTCTGGAAGGATGTTTAAGCACATGGGCTCGGTCTTATGTTTCTATAAATTGATGAATTCATGGGTCTCAGTGCCTCGCCTCGCCTGGGAGATTTCCATAAGCTGTAGCTGTAGCTGTCAGAGTGATATATCATGCCATGGTTTCTACTTTCTAACCTGTGATGGCTCTAAAGAGGGAATTATGATTCAAACTTCAAACCTGCAATCCACCAAACAAACCCAGAAATCCAAAACCTGTTCATTGGACTAGAATTAAAAGACACAAGCATACAGTGCATGTTTTATTATCATTTGTAAATGGTCTAAAATTTTAAATTTTAGACTGCAACAGTAGTTATAATTATATTATGATTTTAAGACGAAGACATTATCCCGATTTATCATATTTTAGTATGCATTATTTTTAATTGCTTTGTATTATTCAAATTGTTGCAATAACTTTTGATTAGGCAACCAGATAATAATAATATTGCATGGCTCCTGTACTTAATTAGGATGGAACTCATGTATGTGTCAGCAATCAAACATGGTGTCCCCAACTTGGACCCGTCACGTAAGAAACTAGATCCTCTGTCTAGTTTTACTGTGTCTTATTCTGTTTCATAGAATCTTAGCCATTTATTTTGTGGAACCCACGTAAGCTCTATGCAAACCTCACATAAATAAATGACTGAGATTTATTAGATATAATAAGACACCATAATATTGAACAAAAAATTTGGACTCGTGAAATAAGCTTGATATGAAATAATGTTTAAGCAATTTTACGAGCGGCACAGAGGACCAAAAACTGCACATATCTATATTATCTTTAGAACAGTGGGAGCCATAGTTCCCCTTCTATGGGGGCTATAATTCTTGATGGTTGCATTGACTCTAGAAGAAGACCGATTGAATGACATGACATGAATCCCACTTAAAACTTCTCATGCTTCAATTGTTCAACATCTTTAGTGCCATGATACAGTGGAAGTCAAGGAGAGTTGTGGGATTTTGGGAGTGGAACCGAAAATCCATGTAGCTAGTACATATGGGGTCATTTGATTTTTCTATACCCGTCAAAGAAGCTGACATCCAAATTGACCAATGCCCAAAATTTCTCGGTTAATTATAAAGCCAGTTGACTAAGACCTATCAACACCGTATGGCTAAGAGACAGCATGACTAAGACCCTGCTCTTCTGATATGGATTGATCAAAACCCCCACTAAGAACCAAAGTTGCTCTTTTTAGGCCAAAATATATTCTTAGAAGCCTCGAAAAAGATGAGCAGAAATGAGATATGGAATGTGAAATGAGAAATAGTGGCTTTTCGGCCCTCTCCATAATGACACATAGACATAGCATGGCTTGAACCCTATCCTATGCTGATAGAATGAATAATCCTTTACCCCATTAAAGGGTCAAACTTTGTGTACAGGTTCATTAGTTTTAACAAAGATTAAAAAAAAAAATACCGAACTAATATATTTGGCAAATCCTATAAAAGAGTCCCTGTGATATACTTGATTATTCATCTTAGCCCTTGTGTTTTTAATTCGTTCACC
>JANIPN010000003.1:20390250-20402886 GCA_027478595.1 Erythroxylum anguifugum
CCACAAGGCACAATGGTTTCTTTTTGGGAAGTCAATAACCAGTTGGCTGATAACACTTCTCTAAAGATGAGATAAAATTTCTACAAGTACGAATAAATTGAGCACTCATAATCGCACTTGTCCTTCTTCATGCCTATGCTAAATCACATCCTGGTATATTACAATCTTTCACATCCTGGTATATTACAAATCTTCCTTACCTGAGGAGAGTTCAAGTCATTCTTCTTGCAGACAAAGCTCAATGCACGGCCAGGATATGCTCCAACAAGAGTTTCTCCGAGTCCTTTCACGACCTATACAAGCAGAGAATGCGATTTAGATGTATGTTTACCTCTTTTCTGTAAGATGATTCAAGGTCCAAAGGAAAAGCTGTCTTTAGATTGCTGGAAATTCATTACTTCTGCATATATCTCTGATGAGTCGCCTGAAGATGGATTAGTTGTGTGGATAACAAACGCATAATCAGCATTTATCACTTCCTGAACCAGGACAGCCATGCAGAGATAGTCATGATCTAACTGCACTTTCCTTGTGCTGAAGTATGCTCTCTCATTCCATTTTGAAGCCCAGACCTGATAAAATAGTAGACACAAAATCAACACAGGCATAAGAGTTAAAAGCAATTAGATGTCTGTAGGAGCCTGGGGCAGGTTGATGCAGCCAGGCATGGTTATCATCAGGTCCAAGTTTATACAACATTATCACATGCTCATTAAACTCGTCAGAAAGAATTGAGAATTTACCAATATTATTGCTTCTCATCAGTCATACACAAGTAACCTCTGAACATGCATGACGAACATGGAGGAATACTAACTCTAAGCATTCCCACGGACCACAAAAAATGATGCTTACGATAAAATTACTACAAAAATAATGCAATCAACAAAAAGAGCAAAAAGCAAAATGTGCTTTACTTCCATATACTAGGCATCACAATGTTGGCACATGCAATTTTGACTATGATAAGCATCCAACCTTCTTAATGGCCAGCCATGCTTGCTCCCATTGCTGCTCACCTTCATCACCTGGCCAAGGCATCCCAGAAGCTTTCATCTTGGTCTTCAACTCTTGTACCTGTAATTGACTCTAGATCATGCTCGATCGTTTCCAAATGGATGTACAGTATACAGTGGACTTCTTGATTATTCAACTTACATTTAATAAGGAAAACGATAAGAAAAGAAAGCCCGAATCTGCTTCTTTGGAAGGTGCAAAAATCAGATGGTACATGCATCTTATGAAACTGGGGTTAAAAAAGGAGTCAATTCACACAGGTACCAAGATACAGTTCCAAGTTACGACTATTTTTAGATCCATCAATAGTTTGGATCAAAAGGGGAAAATGTCTGAGAGGGATGAAGTTGGTTAGCCAAAAGCTACAGCAAGTCAGAATTGATTAAAGCCTTTTTTAAGATATCCAACTATTTGAAGCACTCGTTATCACAGGCTGTTGCTTGTGACGTGGGAAAAAATAGCATCTGAACGATTTCATTTGCAAGATATGTTTTTCATTTCTATTCTTTAGGCTGCAACTTGGTACAAAAGGGAGAGTTATTAACTGAACCGTTCATCTCAAGCATTGAAGGCAATCTCAGTACAAAGACGTACTTACTAATTTCAGCTACAACAAACATCAGATATTGTTAATGAAAAATACCAGCTGTGGTGGTGCGGTCATCTGTAGAACTGTCTCTCGAATTTTACTAAGGGCACTATGTTCTCCTTGTCTTAACTTTTTCTTCAAAGATTGCAACTTGTTGGACACATCCTGCCAATCAAACATACATAGGGAGAGCATGTCAGACACAGACAAGACTGTCACAGAACTTGCCTAGATTTGGAAATAACCAGGACATAATTGCACAAAATCAACCCAGGGGTGGATACAAAAAGCAACCGAACGTGGCAATGAAGTTGGACCAAAGAAAGCAATAAGATTCAATGTAATTGAGCATCCATTGATCCAATTTCATTGCCACGTTCAGCTGCTTTTGGTACAAAGAGTATAGGAAATATGTAACGAGCAAGGGAAGTCTTATTACATTAAAAATCTTATTGCTTGCTTACAAAGAGAGAGTTGAAATATGGTAAAAATTTCCCAGAGATCAATAATACAAATTTGTAACATAAAACAAATACGGGAACTGAAAACACAAGGAAACTTGTTATAATTACCTTATTTAAAACATCTGAAAGAGCTTTCTCAAAAACTCCAAATGGTAAAGCAACTGAGGTCGGGATTCCAACCCAAGATGGCACTTTACCTTTAAGATATGAGATATTCCGTGATTTTGCACCAACCTAGTGGAAGGATCCAAATGAAAATTTAAAGAAGCTCATAACAGAAATCAAACAATGATAAATAAGGTTCTTTCCAAACCTTACCATTTCACTGGTAAATTCCTCCGATGATATGGCATATTTGCCAGCAAAATGCTTTCTGATCAACTTCACAGGTGATGGGCCAAGGTCTTTCACATTAGTGGGAGTTGGATCTGCCACCTCACCCTCTTTTAACTCACTGCCATTGAGCATTAATTTGATAATTATTTATGCAGTCATGCACATCTTTAGACATAGTATGCAATCCAAAACTAACATAGAAAAACAGAATTACCAATAAAACATATCTGCAGACGTAGGTTTCAGTTGCAAAAATTTCCCTTCTTTTGCTTGCAGGTCCCTCAGAATATTTGGATCAAAGCAAGTAGCAAAGCAGACCTATCAAAATGGCAGTACACAACAATCAGATGTCACCCATGGTATTGAGCCAAAGATCATAATGCTGGATGTCATTACCTTGCAATTTCTTGCTCTTACAGAAACATGAGATAAGACATCTGGCATATCAGGAGTCAGCACAGCAACTGCACCATCAGGAATCTCTTCTTCCCCTTTTACTCTTGCTGCCACTAAAATTGTAGGGCGATCAAAAGTTTTGTTCTGTACCGTTAGCAGCTCATCCACCACAACAACATATCCAACAGCCTCAACTGGGCTGATAACCTGCCAACTGTTACCCACCAGTAAAAGTTAAACTTGGCCTTATAATTTGTAAGCAGAAGAGTATATGCTGCAAAATTGAATAACTAGATCTGACTGTATAATTCCCTTGACAAAAAAATATTGGAATATAACTTAGCTTATTGGCATCGTTACCAGAGAAATTCAATCTTTTGAGGTGCTAACAAATTTCAGGCAGACGCAGTCATTGGTTGTGAACTAACCTTCCAAGATTAGCAGTCTTCCGAAGCACTGGATCAAGTCGGTTAAGAAGTGTGGACAGAACTACAGCTGATCCAGCACGGACAATCTCTTCAGTGAATATGTTCACCTGTAACAAGCAGTTATAAGGACATTGAAAATGTAACAATTTTGTACATAACGGAAGAAAGAGTTCACCACATCAAAGCTAACTAAATACATACAGCCCACTGGTCCACTCCGAGTACTGATCCAAGATAATCAGCTGAGGGTTGCAAAATTTTTTGGTACCATTCGGCCTTGTTAGCAAGTGAAAGCCGAGTTCTGTCGAGAACAGATTTTGCATACAAGGCCCACTGATCACTTTTTCTATTGAACATGGTAAGGGCATGCTTCCATTCCTGCATAACCAAAGGACAAGTATAAAATGAAGATTGAGATTGTAATTGCATAGGTAAATGAGGAACAAATATAACCACAAGTACATCATGACTCAGGCCTCCAGAAAACCAAAAATGTAATTCACCTTCAAGCAGTAGACAAGATCTTCATTGTCATCCGATGATATGGCAAGATTTTCAACAACCAAAGAGATGAAATACATTATTTTCTGCAGAATGATCAACATTTAACAAAGAAAAGAATATATGTCATATAATAAGAATAAAGCAGTAGAAGGGAATTCAGACACCAACAGATCAACGACTATAATGAATGATTCATGGACACAATTGCTGAACACCACCTCACCTCGGGTCCTGCATTGTTCAACTCTTCATAACCTCTTTCAATAGCAGTCCTAACAGCAGACTCAAGTGCGATATCCAAAAATAAAAGATCCTTCAGACGAGTGCTAGGCTTAATCAGTAATGGTCTAAGCTCTTGGCGAGCCTCGAGAAGACCCTAAATTGGAAAACAAGGAAAAAGAAAAGGATCAAATCTCAACTTATAAATTCATAAAACAGAGGCCATATTTGATACATAAATATCCTATTACCTCAAGAAAGGCTTCCACATTTTTATCTTCCACATGTTCTAGGACAAACTGCAGTAATCCCTGCCATGAAATACAAAAATAATCTGCCTCAAAAATCAGAAGAAAGATATCTCAACTTTAAGATTGAAATAAAGTAAACACTTACTGGAAATCCAGATGGCAAGCCTGGGATAGGATTAATCTGCACGCCAACCATGAAGCCTTGGCCCTATGGAGCAAGAAGCAAAAGTCAATAAAATCCTAATGAAATTTCATTGGGTAATAAAATGTCAGCCAACATCTGGTACTACCTCAGATTTGTAGCCCATACAATTAGCAATAGCAGATTCAAGATCTGCACCTGAGTGAACAGCCTGTAATTTAAATTGAATCAATCTTGCGAAGCAAACAAAAAGGATCAAAGCATATTGTTAAAAGAGGTATTTTCTTGGGAAGAAGGAAATAAGAATAAAGGAAAGTGGCTTTGTTCCTCTCAACTATCTTTTGGCTACAACGTTTTTTCTCTCATATTACCTTCTTTTCCTTCTTGTTACTTCATATTCTATTTTTTCCTTCAAAGTGGCTTTGTTCCTCTCAGCTATCTTTTGGCTACAACGTTATTCCTCTCATATTACCTTCTTTTCCTTCTTGTTAGTTCATATTCTATTTTTTCCTTCCACTTGTAAGAGATCTTAATGTCTCAAAATAAGCCAGATAGAGAATATTGATTATTAATAATGCTAAAAGTGATCGTAAAAGATATAACTTTTATAATCTCCACCATCCAAAAAGGTGAACCTGTACTCATAAACATATTCATTTCAAAACATATTCTTCCTGTGGTTAGTTGATCACCAAATTGAAATATCATTTCTTATAAGTAGAAAACAAGAGAAGCATGTATCAAGCTCTACGTAAGAGGTAAACTTCTAACATTAGAATTCTGATAACATACCTTCAAAGTTCTCATATAGTGTCCAAGGTCTCGCAAGAGGCCATCTCTTTGATCTCTTCTGAAATTTGGTTCTGAATGGATGGCACGATCATAACTCAAAAGTCGTTCTTTCGTTATTCCATTGTCATTCAAAGTTTTCCAGTACACACTGATGTCAAAGTCAGCTTTGATATAATCAATTAATGCCTGCAATGATCATTGTTAGTTCTTACATCTCATGACTTTATATGAAGATATATAGGGCTTGATTCACATTCCACATACCTGGCAGATTATGACATCATCTGGACTAGTGTTGTTATGTAATTTCTGATGCCATTCCTCCATCATTCCACCCTTGCAATCATTATTTCTCTTGAATTAAAAACAGTTTCTATTAGTCAAACATGAACTCAGCAAGAAATCTGAGAAAAGTGAAGAAATATCTAGAGAAAATTCAATAGACAAGAACAGCTGACTTGGATAACAAGGATCTCATCTCGAATACGTTGGCCTACATCCCCTTCACCTCCTCGACCAACTATAGACATAATCATCCTTACTAGTTCTCGATACTGTGGATATCCAGTGTATATATTCTGGAGATTATCTGTAAATCTATCCTGGGCTTTACTGATTTCACTGCAACAGTAGGAAATAGACAATTATAACCATTCAAGATATTGGAGAATTGCAGATGGCTAATGTCAACTCAGTATCAGTTTGAAGAAATTTCATCACATCTCAATCGTCTGAAGCCCTAGTACATTGATCACCATGATGATTGATCCACTAGTTCAAGTACTCTTACCGTGGTTTGACGTTGTAATCTTTATTCCATATGAGCTGCCTTGTAGCCATAAACCTCATCCATACTAAGATCCCAGCGACACCCAATACGCCAGCATCCTTGGCTTGATCTATCAAGTCTGCAGCAATATTAAAACTAGCAAAAGAAATGGAGAGTAAGGCCAACAACTTTCCCAACAACGAACAATCTGGAAGCATAATTTATGCTAGCTCATCAAATCAATAAATTTATTCTCTGCTCCAATAGAATATATCAATCATCTAAACTGAAATTTCATGCAACATCATGAATAAATAAAGACTGACAACTTTTTATTTCCATAAATTTAGATCATATGCATAAGTTTTTTCAAGAAACCATATCCAACATGCACAAAATAAAACTTAAATGTTAACATCTAACATGGAAAATAAGATGGGCCCTAATTTCTTAAGGAATGTCTTCTTGGGGACACTTTCTGATTTCCTTCACTTTTTACACCAAATACACCACTGGGAATGATAGTAAATCTACATCAATGTACTTGTATGCTTAAAATTGACTTTACAGTTTGCAATTACTACATACAATATATGGATAGCTCAAATGAAGTTCATTATGCAAAATAGACTACAACAAAAAAGGTGCTCAATTGAAAAGGTCAAAATATGATCCAAATGCAGATAACAGACCGGTGCATGAAAGACTTCTGAGCTTCTCTCTCCATTTCCGCAATTCTATCCAACAAGGACTTGGCTGTACCTCTTCCATCACCAGCATCCTTTTAATTGAAAACAATCTAAGCTATTTATCCGAAAAATAGATAGTGAAAAAGGCAGAAAAAAAAAGTGGATGTTGTCAGAGTATCATCAAAAAGAGACCTTCTGAGCCTGCTTCAGTCCACTGTCAAACCCTACATAAAAGTCAGATCCCTTATCCTTAATCCATTTTCCATTTGACACAACTACAAAAGGCATCCCGGCAAATTTATCATCTTCAAGCTCTATTTCAGTGCACTGTAGCTGAAAATGGATGAGAGGAAAAGTAACATTACATTCACGATTGAACTTGATGTAAACTTTTTAAGTGGAATGCTCAAATTTTGCTTTGGAATATTCTTCACATGTAATTATCGAACTATAGTGAAATACTGGATTCTCTATTCTATAAAAGACAAGATGCAACCAAATTTTACATTGCACACCTGGCAAGGAAGTTCTCCGTAAGACTCATTTGCTAATTGTGTTTCAGCAGCCTCACTAAAAGTAACTGAACCAGGTGGCAACACGCTTAGTGGTGGTGCCTGAAAAATCCTCATAAATTGATATAACCAATCAGCAAAATACAAGCGACAACATAGTTTTGGCTGCATCACATATATCATCTTGATAAATATTTCTAAGATAACAGTTCTTAAAATCTTACCGACCAATCTCTAGACTTTTTAGACAAACCCCAATGAAGAATAATTGGATCTTTGTAATCAGTTGCCAGATGGATTTTCAGCTTACCAGCAGCCTTGGTTACAAGTACCTGAGAATGTGTTGGGAGCACAAAAGTTTAAAGAGAAGTACAGCACAGATGTAAGAGTAACCTTAACTTAGAAATAACTCACAAATGCATTATTATCTCACCAGAATCTCCTTGTCTTCAAGCTTGAAGATTTGCTTTTTAAGAACATCACCACCATCTATCTT
The DNA here is from genome assembly GCA_027478595.1 of Erythroxylum anguifugum. Lineage (NCBI taxonomy): Eukaryota > Viridiplantae > Streptophyta > Magnoliopsida > Malpighiales > Erythroxylaceae > Erythroxylum > Erythroxylum anguifugum. The sequence continues at coordinate 20,397,855 of JANIPN010000003.1, forward strand.
TTCTTTTTCAATAGCAAAAATCTCAACTGCCTTCACGACCTTTGATTCCACAGAAGATTCTTCAATGAAAAATTTAGTAGCATCATATTTAGTAATAAGCTGCCCTAAGTCTCTTTCTTTCCGTTTTACTCTTTCAACGGTAAAATATCTTTTAGTCTGCAACTGCTTTGAGACCTTAGTCTGTATCTCTCCTTTTGTTATTTTATTTCGTATCTCATCAAGAGAAGCACCTCTCTCCAGCTCAGTCACCAAATCTGCTCTCGCTTCCTCAAATTCTTTCTGCATAGAAAATGTCATGGAAATAAGAATTATGCATAAGTAATGGCTACATTAACAATATTCATTTCAAATACACCCCACAACTAATTGGTCAATTCACAGCAGGAAAATGGTTATGGAAGATGCATTTCATAAACAAACCAGTTAAGAAAAAGAGCAATATTTACCAATTGCTCCTCTGGAGAATAATTGGGTTTCCCTGCTTTTTCCCATCTAATATAAGCTTGTATTTGTACAAGGTCATTAGGTATCTTCTCTTTTGTTTCAAAGACGGATGGCTCCTTACTTTCAAGCATATCATTTTTCTTAGTTAACTTAGCTCGGAGGTCCTCGATGGAAGTACCCTTGGCAACTTCCTCCAACAGCTCAACACGTGCAGCTTCATATTCCTCCTACAAATTCAAGAAAAAAAAAGTCTCAGCATGATTACAACAGGAAAAAGATGTACGATGTCAAAGAGGAGTCAGTACTAGTTGATTGAGCAGCTAGCCCATACTGAAAAAGAATACTTACCTTCTCTTGTTCAGGGGTATACATTTGTTTACCCTTTCTTTCCCACCTCAAATATGCTTGGATTTGCACAAGATCTTCAGGAAGGGAGACACTTGGTATAATCACCTTTTCTTTCATGGGTAACTCGATATGAAAGTTCCCACCATTATTTTTAAACCTGAAAATAGAAAAAAAAACCCCAATACAGAGATATAATCTTCAAGCAACTAGCTCGTATTAAGTAGTGCGAAGCAAATGATACTAAAATTAGCTAACCATATATTTTGTGCTTCATCAACTATGAGAAACTCTATAGCTTGTATTGCAGGATCCTCAATCTCTATTCTGACATAAGAACCGGAACCAGACTAGAGAAACACAGCAGACAACCAGCCAAAAGATCATTCAGTTGCATTAGTTGAAGATTTTCCATAAGATAACCCAACAATTTGTGGGCTTGAGATACTTACCTTCACAAAAGGAGTTCTAAGTGCTCTGTTCTTATAATTTTTTGTTCCATGGGGGTGATGAGACGGAAGCACCCACTTTCTGGAAAATATTGAAAATGATACCGTAAGAGGAATAGAATTTCTAATCAGCTATATTACGAGCAAAGAAAAGATGTGTACACCAGTATTTTAGCACGTGGACTTACTGCTTTCTATCTTGTATCACACCCCAATGTAGAAGCAAAGGACCGGTGCTGTTAGTGATCTGGATATTTACAGACATGAAGGATCCAGCAGTGTGATTGCTAATAAAAACCTGCTCAGGGACATAAAGAATTAAATCTGTGTAAGTCTTATGTCATCCTATATGCTATTTGACACTAGGCGTCAGAGATAGGTACTGAAGTTGGATTAAACTAATCAAGCCTCGTTTTATGTCAATGGTCAACAATAAGTTACCTGCAATTCACTATTTCCATCAAGCTTGAATTTTCCAGCAAGTTTCTGCAAGAAAGAAACTGTAAAACTAAGGAGCAGAAATCAGAAAATAAACAATTATTCAGATATCTACATCTCTCTTAGTCCATGGCTTATGTAAAGATTATATTCAGTGGAAAACAAGTAAAAAAGATAAGTTTCTGTTTATCCAACGCTCATAAGAGCTTCCATTATGCAACAAGATCCTTTTTGTAAACAACACCATCACCTCAGCACATAACTCTTGTACCTCCCACCAGGAAAAGTAAATGACCATTTGAATGGAATTTTACCATAGAAAAAACAGAAGAATTAAAAGAAGCGCACTTGGCGGCAAAACCAGAAGATTGCAGGAAATACAAAATCATGATTTCCAACCGAAGTGAACTTCCCCAGTCCATGTCACAAAACTGTTCCAGGGCATATTTGATGACAAGCTGTTCCCAGACAATGAAGTACCGGACCATCTGGACTGTTATTGTGTTTGGCAAACATGCACACTCCAAGCACGTATTATCATTCCATCTCATAAGATTACATAAATACATTCTTGTCATAATTTAAAAATCAAGTGCTCAAATTTTTTGAAGAGGAAATCTGGAACACCAAATCTTCAATGCTGCCATACAATCAGATACACGAAGGGCTCTTAATTGGTTTGCAGATTTGTTAGCACCAACATTAGACAGAGGACTCTGTTCTTAAAGCTTTAGTACTATGATTATCCTATCCAGCTATAAAACGCTAATGACTATTAAAGAGATGCAGAAGAGAAAATGCAATCATTAGCTAACCTCAGATGCTGGATCCGTAGCCAATACAGCACGAGGAGAAATTGCAACAGGGTGATGCATTCCAAAGGCTACTTTTGATTTTCGCAATTTTAAGCTGCTGCCATAAAAGTTTGTCAACAATCCAGACCTGTGTACCCGCGAGGCTGGTTGATTTATAGTTGCAGATTGGAACAAAGAGTTTGCAGGAATTCCAGATGAACTGAGTTTGCTTTGATGCTGAAAAACCCCATGTCGAATCAAATTCTGGTGGAATAAATTATGGCCTATGCTATTACTCATATTCCTCTATACAGTTAGCTCTCAAGAAATCCTGGAATAAGAGCACAAATCTTGATTAAAAAAGATATAAAACTTGAAACAGAGTCAGGAGAAAAAAGAATGATTAAGTATATAGCTAACGAATGTATGGGAATCGTATCAAGATTCAAAATTCACGAAACAAGTAAACACAGGTTTCTGCGGCCTACATACAAAGCCTGTTTGATCCTCGGCTAAGCTTCCAAAATCTGAAGAAAAGGAGCTGCAATTTCCAATCAAACAGCTATGTCCAGCTCTATCTTATACGAATCACTGAAGAACTAACCTCCACAAAACTGCATTAACATGTACTAAGCAACCTCAAAAAAAGAAAATATTTAAAAAATTCAAATTGTTATAGTCGTAATTTAATCTTTCTGAGAAGAAAAAAACACTTGAAAACAGTTAAAATCCAAAAATAAAATAAAAAAGACGGCGACAAGTAAACATTCGGATCCGCTACCACTCCCACGCAGATTCAGAAAAAGTACGAGCACTCCAAAACAGAAATTGCTAGTAAAGCTCACAAATATAGGCAAATCATGTCAAGAAGAATTGGATTAACTGATGAGCATACCTTCCTATATTGAATTTAACGAGAATATACGATCCGATTCAGAAGTAGAAGAACAACAAGCTAGCGGGAGAAAGAAAGGAGAGTGTTCGACTAATTTAGAAAGTTCGGGCGGGTCAGTGTGAATAAAAATCGAGAACGGAATGGTCGGCTACGTAAGTGATTCGGCGCTTAATGATGTCCGCAGGACGCTTGTCGACCCGTTATACGGCCACGTTGCTCAAATGATAGAGATCGAAGAGATTGTCACGTGCGATGTGTTGGGGTTCAAGCATGGGGTCCGTGAGCATCGGAGATTCTGATATTTAATACTTTGGCATTTCATTGCCCCGGGCTTTTCCCGTAAATTACTGTATGGGCCATTATCCTCCTGAGATTTTATAGCGCATAATGTGTATATATATATGTCTAAAAATATTTATTTGATAGTTAGAAAAAGATCTTTTGTTCTTAAATGAAATAATATAGGGTTAACGAAATTGGTCCAATTAGTATTACAAGATATCCTTGTAAAGCTCATACAGAACATTTGCTTGACTATGTTTATTGCGGGGAAACGGAGGATGTTAACTATGCTCTTATTTTTTGTTTGGAGGCTCAGTCTGTGTGGGTTCGTTGGGGAGGAGGTAGTGTTGTACAAGAGGGGGTGAGTTTCAACCAGTGATTTGCAGGAGTGTGTGAGAGGAAGTTGCCGGTACGAGCCAGACCTCATATCAAGGTTTGTTGGGTTCGTAGGCAAGCTAATGTTGAAGCTCATAACTTAACAAGGGTCTCACATTTATATGCTAGACTTTGTTTAAAAAAAATAAAAAAAATATCCTCGTAAAGGACACGCATTTGTAGACAAATCACTTGAATAGTGATTAGCATAATATTTTAATAATATAGGACAAGTGCCCAATCTGATGCATGTCTCAAGTTGCGCCAGTTGATGGATCCAAGAACGTTATATATGGAATCTTTACCTGTTTTTTAAGCTTCTAAATATTGTCCTATGCTCCAAAGGATGGTGACTCCTAAATATCTTTTCTTTTCTTTTCTCGTTGTGGATATTATTGTTAAACGAACGGTGTGGTTTGAAGATCTGGAACTTTTGCAGAGGGCTACAAGACAAAGAGAGAAGATGAGGATCTACGCAAAAGAGTGCCGTTCTCGAGGCACTGAACCCTTACCCATCCACGCTAGCCTGTTACTGTACATGCTTTTACTCGTGCATTACAATTTACACGTGATGTATACAAATAGCTATCTCTAGATATTTCGCTCTCGGGTGATTGGATGATCGCGTCATGGATCAACGAACGTAGACATAAGAAAAATGGGCCGCGAGGAAAAGAGATTCGGGACAAAGGTGTGACGCCAGCGTTGCAATAATTTGTTCTTTTTTTTTTTATATCAAAGAATTTGTGAGTATTAAGTTAAAAAAGTTAAAGTAGTCGGTGTAGGAGCATTCCTTCGCGAATATTTAAAGACGGTCATTAATATATGCAATTTTTTGTATTTTTATAAAATAATTACTTTTATAATTTAAACTTATGACTTTTTGTAATTTTATAAAATAATTATTTTTATTATTTAAACTTGGTTCAGTCAGATTTTGCTGAACCGGAACATCATGGTTTTGATCCATAACCTTGCGTGATTTCGACTATCGAATACCTGCAAAACAA
>JANIPN010000003.1:20577078-20592114 GCA_027478595.1 Erythroxylum anguifugum
TTTTCTTTGCTCAGCAGGGGGTAAATATCATAAAAATAGAGAAAACTCTACCAAAAATTTTAAAATTGTAGTTCACTTATAACATTTTATTTTGATGCAAGAAAAGTCTATAGATATGAAGCTTACACCCCATCAACTCTTTTTGCACACCCACACCAAGAAGCATGATGGTGTGACCTCCATCACCACTCGATGTAGAGAACTTAATGTGTATGAAATTTATGCTTCAATATTAATTGTTGGAACCCATTACCGGATATCCAACCTCTTAGAAAAATCGAACTAAATCAGAGCATTTCCACTCTTGCTTTGATACCATACCTGTTGGATCCCGAATCCGAAACCCAACTACTTAATCCGAACCCTTCATACTTATATAGGATTATAAAGTCAATTAAAGTCCTCAGACGAAATCTTGCAAGATTCATCTTAATATCAGTTACTTAGGACCCAAAATAGAATCCAATTTCTAATCGGGGCTTCCTATACCAAAATGCGGACTCATGTTCTAAAATTTTCAACTAATTGCTTCACCTTGATTGAATCCATAATTTCCATTTAATGCCTAAAACTCTCAAATTTGGATAAAAAGGTGGACAATGTTTTTAGAAAACTAATGCTTCGAAAATCGAGAAAATCGGAAGTCAATTACAAAATTTATAAGAGGAAAATCGGAAATGACCCCAGTCACCAAGGTCAGGAGTTTGAAAATTCATATCTTTTAACACAAGAAATGCTCTAATTTAGTTTGGTTTTCCTAAGAGGTTGGATATCCAGTAATGGGTTCCAACATTAATTCTTAATAATTATCACTTTTTAACATAAACATTACCTTATGATATGACCAACTATAAGAAAGCATTTAATAACAGTCTCAGCACTCTGAAATTGTTGATGAGAGTCAGGTATGTTTTGATGCAGTGGGTGATGGGGACCGTCATGGAAGGATCTTCTGCTTAGGTTTATTTGTGAACACATTCTATTCACAATCCTCCATGTTCAATACAGCTACCTCTAGTAGACGGTCAGCATCTAATGAGAGAGTAGTTCAGCTTGATAGCACAGTACAGTTGCAACAGTCGATAGAGTATATAGCCCAGCTCCATAGGGAGATGGATGAGTTGAAGGAAAGGGGAAGCACCTCATTATACTAGTCAGACCATCCGCCTTCACCAACTACATAGCTTAGTTTTGTTACTCTCAAGACATTTTGTATGAATTATATATTTATTATTGTAGATAATAATTTTTTATTATCAATTAAGATAATTTTACTTTATATTATCATTCAACTTACTGTTGAGATAAATTAAATGTAGAAAAAATTCAATATATTATCAGCTGATAATTGTAGAAATGAAATATCAATCATAAGATTACCAATCAAAATTGAAAAACAAATCAATGCATTTACTAACGAAATTATCATATCTGTCGATAAATTTAGTATTAAATTCACAGACAAAATAAGAACATTCTGTCGATAAATAATTTACCGACAACAAACTTACCGTCGCTAAATTTTTCGACAAAATTTCAATAAGTTGATTGTCGCTATACCGAAGCATATACAATATCCATCACTAAATGTTCCTATGAACTTTCAATACTTTGTTCGTGTCGGTAAAGTTACCGACAGACTTAAAAATTTCGTTGCTATATATAGCGACAAAAAAAATTGTTCATCGGTAAATTAACGACAGAATATTTCTATTACGTCGCTAAAGATTACTGACAACCGTTTCTCCAATGACTCATAAGGTTGGTAATTTCCGTTGACAAATTCGCTTGTTGACGGAAAACCTTCACATTCTGTCAGTAATTTCTGTTGCTAACACCCATTTTCTTATAATGACCCAACTATTTTTATCATAATAGTGACTTTAGAGGAAAGCACAAGTCTCCTTTCTTGTTGTAATAATTTCAAACGCTACTTCTTATCATACAACTCTTCTGCATGATTTTGCTTTTCTAAACTTTTTGTTTACATTTGCAACCAAACGGTGCTTTTAGTATCATTTAATTGTTCAATGCAACTATATATGGGATACTTATAGTTAAACAGAAAAGTTTGCTCAATTAGTTAGTAATTACTTATACCACAATTTGTGGATCTTCAAAAATAAATTATCTGATATTTCTAAATTTATGTTTTTGTTAGTATCTTAGGGATAGATCGCATATGTCTATGCTAACTGTTTGTCCCTATTGTTATGATCATGTACTGTAAAATTTACAAACTGTTTTTTTTTATGCAGATACATATGCAAAAACACTTAGTAGGTATATGCTCCAAATAGTTGGTGAGATCAAATCTCTAGAGGTTGTAGGAACTTATCTTTCTTATATGATGGCTGAGCTATGAACTTGCTCTAATCAACTGGACAAACCTACCTAGTCGTCCTAGTTACGTTGTTTTTTTTTTTTTGTAATCTCAGCATTTATAATTTGTAAAATGATCTTTGTATTTATTATTTTGACTATAAGAATTGTTAAGGTTGTAATTAAAATCTTATATGTGAAAAATATTCTTTTTATTGATATAATTTAATAATATTTTACTTTGTATATACAATGTTTCAAATTATAAATTATTTTTGCATAATAAATTAACAATAAAAATCTAAATATTATATACAACAATATAGATTAAAAATGTCACAAATTATTATAATTAACATGATATAACATTTTGTTAAAGTGTATATTAAAATTTTGACTATATTTTATAAAACGTAGCTAAAATCATTTGGTTACATTTTCAAAAATGTAGGTAAAACTTTTTATTACTTTTTTGAAAACATAGCTATTTAGCTACGTTTTTTAAAACGCAGCTAATATTTTTTAGCTGTGAAAACCAAACGTAGCCAAAATGTATTAGCAAAATTTTGCAAAACATCGTTAAAAGTTTTTTGCTACGAAAATAAAGCGCAGAAAAAACTAATAGTGATGATTAGCGAAAAGTGTTGCCTATAATTTTCAGCTACAGGGATTCATCGATGTTTTTTGTGACGAATATAGATCGTCGTTAATGACTCTTAACGACGATTTTTGAACTTTTAGTGACTTTTTTTGTAACCAAATGTGATTTTTGTTGTGGTTGTAACTACATTAATATTAATCAACAAAATTTTATTTATATTAAAAAAACATAAATCAACTGCTAGCTATAATGATTGTGATATGGAGCAGTGTGCAGAGGACTGACCCCTTCATAAGACAATGGTCCTATAGCCATACTTGCTATTGCTAGCTTTAACATACAATTTTCAAATTGTACATCAATGATCGCAGTCCACCCACAACTTCTTCAGCTTTAGGTTTTTTAATCTTTATAGCTATAGTTTATATAAACAACTACAGTGACACCTTTAGTTCTTCCTTCTTAAAAAGGAAAATAATTGTATAGATATGGTCGCGCGCATGCTTAGGAGGGATTGATTAAAAGAGAGTGTTGGGACGGTGAATGCAGAGTGAATTCAGCGAACCACAACCACCACCCTCCCACTACCATCTTCCTTGTACATGCAAACTCAAAAACATGGCGCTTAGCACGAACCTCTTTCATAATTGTTGTGCCAGTGCACATCTGGTCTATACATTTATATAGGACCCACAAAAATATATGAATAAGATACAATAGAACAACATTGGCACAACAATCATGGAACAGGTGATTTCATTGGCGCTTAGCACACCAAAAAATTATGTTTTTGTTCGAGGAATCCGATATGCGTCCAAGGAAAACTGAATTAGGCGTTTTTCTATGTTTTATTTATTTAAATTTATTATACATACGCAATTTATAAGATTTAATATAATAAAATCGGTGTCTTTATAAAAAAAAAACTCAACTGAATCACATTAATGCTTAATACTATAGTTCATAAATTCATAGTAGTCTCATAAAATAAATAATGACACAATTTAATATCAAACTAATCGTAAAATATTACAATAGTGGAATTTCGGGTACTTTTTCGTTGGAATCTTATGGATTGGTATACCTATAAGTTAATGTATTGTTAACAATGATTAAAAAATATAACTGGTTCAACCGATTTGATCTTAAAAATTTTGAGTCGTTTTATTTTTTTGGTTTAATTTTCAACTAGTTTGATTTACTTAAATAATTCTTATTATTAAAAACTAATCAATTTATTAATGAATCGATTAATTTTTATTAATTAATAATTTCTTATAAACTAAAATAAATCAATTGATTGTTATTTAATAATCTATATTTAATTAAATTTTAAATTTTTTTATGGATAAAAATAATCACTTTTAATCATATTTTAAAATTTTTTAAATTTTTTAAATTTTTAATTAATTTCATGACTATTTAATACTAGTCAGAACCTTTTAAACATTAAATCTTTTATCTTATCGATTTAACTTTTATTAGGATTTTAAAATATTAATTTTCACCAACACACCGCCCCGCACTTGTTGTTTCCTCTCCCCGTTGAGAATTTTGAGACATTTCAAAACGTCATTTTTTTTTATTTTTAAACCTTATTTTCCAATATTTTATTATTTTCGTACCAGGAAAATTGATTTCATTTCAATTGACACAAATCTCAATCTTCATCTTTTAAAGCTTCTCATGTTTGTTGTATGTCCATCCTCCTGTTTGTAGAAGTATTAGTATCTGCAACATTTCGTATGAAGAAGAGAGTTTTCCTCTGTTTGCGAGCGGCAGTTTGAAGGCATTGAGTTGATTATGTTAATCGCTACTGTTGTCTATATGCATTGGTTGACCTTAAGAACAAACTTTCTGACTTTGGACAACCTTTCGTCTCTTTTTCTTCTGCTGCAGAATGGCAGTTTGTACCTCCCACAACCCTGCTTTCTAACTCACCACTCTTCTACCCACTTTCTGCTTTCTCTCCTACTCGCAGACAAGGTTCTGACCTAGACGGTTCCTTCCTTAATTTAGTTGGTTTAATTAGCAGACACTATGTATAGAATCACACGTTCACAATCCTTGTAGTAGTTCTGAGGTATTATTCTTCTGGGACATTGAAGTCAATGACCTAACTTATTACGTATTGTCCCAGAGAAAGTGTCAACCATGATAATCCTAATTTGTAAACTTAAAATTGTAAAAAAAGGATAATTAATTAAGATTTTTACAGTCATATACTAAACAAATAAAATTTGAAATAATTTTTACTCAAAAGGATTTACAGAAATAAGACTTTTTAACTTTAAATTTTAGTATGTAAATATAATATAATTAATTTTAAATAAATATAGTCAATTATTAACCAGAGTTTAGTTTACTTATAAGAAGATAAAAATACAATCACATCATAATCAATGTTTATATATAATTTTAAGAAAAAAATATTTTCAAGCAAATAAGAAATTTCAAGTTAATTCCTAATTAGAGGGATTTATATCATTACTAATTTCAGCTAGTCTTTTTTATACTAGTCCATAACTCTACGTCCATACCAAATTCATAGCCACAAGGTGCTGTTCAGATACATTGCATGTTTCTTAAGATCGTTCTATAGTTCAACCTCCACAAGATTACGTTAAGGTCTATAAGCCATATTATTTCAGTAACAGCGCTATTAGTTACAAGTTACAACACCTTCCCATTAGAAAAATTATGCAGAAGGGAACCAATAACATTAACTGATCATAGCTAACTAGGGCAAGCACAAATGCTCGTGTGATCTTGCTATTCTCTTAACCATGCCACTACTTCTCCTCAAACAATAATCTATGCTTGAAGGTAGTAGGGGACTCTGTGATTTCCCATAAGAGTTCCAGCACAAGGCCTGCTGTGAACCAACGTACCCCTTAGAGGGCTTCAGCTGAATATCATTAAGGTCCACATCAGTGCATGGGACGTCATTGCTACAAGCTAAATGAATGGGTTGCACCAAATAGGTCCCCGTGATTTGATCGTAGTTTACTCCAGATATTGCCACAGCTTCTGTTTGGTTCTTGCAGGTACCCTTGTCACAGTAGAACTGATCGATTATAACTGGATACTTGACGTCTGATACCTGAATGTTGGAGAAGGACACGTTCTTAACTGATCCGATACCTCCCTGTAAAACGTAATTTCGAATGAGTAAGTGGTTGGAAGCAATTAATAACTGATAATTTATCGAGTGATTACCTGCCATGTCTTTATTCGAACCCCAGCTAGAGTACTTTGAAGTGAGATGTTGTCGACCATGATGTTAGAGACACATGCAACGCTTTTATCTTTCCCAAGACTTCCTACACTGCTTCCACAACAAAATTTTAATAAAAACTAATTGGTGAACCCCGAAACTTACATATCAGTGAACTAACTTCTTTATACAAAGTGTATAGGTGGGGATATACCTTATACCATGTCCAGGGCCGCAGTTAATATGGTGAATATGGACATCAGAGCAACCAGTTTGTATGGATACACAGTCATCTCCTGTTAAAAGCGGTGATCCGAGGATCCAAAAATTAAATTAAAATTAAGCAATAAAATAGTAATTTCCCAAATGCTTTAAACTAGAGCCACTCATGCTCGTAAAGTGAAAAGTTGGTCATGGCACTTTTTGTTCGTGCTTGTCTCAAAAGTTAGTTTGTCGACAGTTAAACCGTTTAAAACCAGACAACTTTTCCCAATCCTGTAACCTTTTTCTATGCACATAACTAACGTGCCAAGCACCATCTGCGGCCCTAACTCAACACTCAAAAGCTAAGTATGGCCATCTCTTCGGGTAAATGAAATTCTAGTTGAATTATATATTTTTTTATTTAGAATTAATGAAGACTCTATTCTCCTCTACCATAGGGTTCTAGCATTTCATCCTGAAAACTCTTACCACATCCAATGTTTGAATGCTGAATTTCCACATCTTTTGTGTTTTGCAGATGAATGCCATCGGTATTTGGGCTGCTCTCTGGTGAAGATATGGTGATATTGTCAATTTGGATCCCTTCAGACCTGTCAAATTTTAGATGGCATTGAGGGCTATTTAGGATGTTGATGTCTCGTACAGTGACATTGCAGCTGGCATAGAATCTTAAAGCCTGTGACAAAGAGGGAGAAACATATATATTAATGTACAATATACAACGTAAAATAGAACAATCACAAGGAAGAAGAACACCAAGGAATTAAATAATTTAGTCTTACTGTTGGTTTCATATCTGTAATGTGTTTGGATCTCTTCTGCAGAAGTGCAAAGTTAAATTTTAGCTGCTTTAGTTGTATAACTTTCAATGCTTGAAGGAAGAAATTGAGCTGCCAAAATTGAGAGTTAACCTGAATATAATAGGCTTTAGAGGGATTCCACCATTCAGAGCCCTGACCATCCACAGTTCCAGAACCTTGAATGGTGAAGTTATTTAGCCATTTGAAGTTTAGCCATTGAAACAAACTGGACTTAGGCCATTGACCAACTGCAGCAGGAGCTAAGAGTATTCCATCTATCTGTGCAAGTCCGCTTACTTACATCAGCTTTTGTGTGTAAAGCAGAGATCATGATAATAGAATACTCAAAATTGTCCTTCATTAAGATGGTTTAAGCCTTAAGATAGGGGGAAATTTATGAAAGGGCAAAGGAAAGAGTGAACCTCTTCCCCTTCTCCTCCACTTTGATTAATTTACCAATGCTGCTCGAAAATCGGAGGAATTAAGTTTAAAAGGTAATTTAATGAATAAAGAAGTTAACTAAAAAGAAGAGAAAGCTAACCTGAAGAGTAAGGCGAGGCATGCATGGACCTTGTAGTGTTATGGGCTTGATAAGGAACTTGAACTCTGCAGGGATTTGCAGAGTAGCTCCTGATACTTTGCAGGCAGCCTTCCATGTTGCTAGCAATGCCTGTTCAGTTCATAATTTTGTAATAAGTTCAAGTGATTACTATCATAAAAATGTATGGTTGGTCCCTCACTGAATGTTAATTCTGAGGAAAGTTAGGAAAAGCCAATGAATCAACCCATTTTTGGTTACTACTTACGTACCTCTGAATCATCAGAAATTCCACTACCCTTTGCTCCAAAAGACAAAACGTTAAAGATTCTCGTAGTCGGAACAGGGGCTATTGCTGGACTCGGAATAGGAACTGAACCTGGAGTGTTATCCCTGCCCTTAGTACTCTTATCTTTTAGGTGCTTACTATGAGGCTTTCTTTGCTTGTTGTGGTGCATTCTAGCATCTACTGGAATCATAAAAAATGAAACGAACACAGCCATTAATGTAAGAAATAGAAATAGAGTGCTAGAGGAGTTCTTATTGGATATAATTCCCATCTTAGTTCCCTCCCTCTTCCTCTCTTTAAAGCTCCACTTGGAGTCTAGACAGTTTTATTCTGCTTAAAACGTGGGAGGTATTTGGTGGTTGTAGACAGCTTATATAGCTACTTGTGCTATGGCAAAGTTGAAATATTCTATCAGCATTTGAAACCCTGATAGAATACGATTATTCTGCTTTAGCATATTATATAGGTGTGAGGAGAACACGCCATGCAGGAAAATCTATGCTCTTGATCCGTAGAGTTTGAGGTGGAAGGTGTGAACTTTTCTAAAGTACTTGCTACTTTTTGTTATAAATAATTATGTACCTCCTCCAGGTTCCAAGAGTGAATGTTGTGCACCACTGACTCATACTAGGCACAAGTAAAAGTTATTTGAATTTTTTTTCTTTCTTTTTACATAGAAAAGAACCTGTAAGCTAATTTCTTAGACCAATGAGATTGATTGTTTCATATAACTTTACCTGGAATGATGTATCTGATTATTGGGGACCTGATGAAACTACCGAACAAGAAATTTAACCTGATCTTCAGCCTCCACTAAGTTGTATTTGTTCATATTATAATGATAACGGGAAGCCATTATTGAGTATAGTGGAAGGAGGACGGCGAAAGTTATCCTATTATTGAAACAACTTGTGGATAATCTGAATTAATACAGTTAGGACGTGGATAATTAAAACGAAAGGTGGTGGCCCTGACTCCTTGACATTCCTTTTGCTGAAGTTGTTCAAAGCCTCACCTGCGTTAGCCTCAAATTCATGAAAGGATTCAACAAGAACATTAAATGATTCAACTTACCCATAAACCCTAAACATATCCTGTTTCCATCCAATTAACTGCAACTTGGAGGTTATAACGGTATGGCTTGTTCTTCTACTAGTTACTAGGTGGATGGCATGGCTAGTTCTTGCACTAGTTACTAGGTAGGTGGTGAGTGGTGAGGAGTGAGGACCTCCTATTATTGCTTAGCCTTAGAAGCACTGGCATGTTGTAGTGGGAATGTAAAAGTATGGAGAGACTGTAAGAGAATGGAGAAAGTAGGATCGACCATAGACGAGGCAGCTAGAAGCTAAGGAATGTTACACAGCATTTGGTTACCATCCTCGGGGTGAGAACGGATGACGAGGACACAAAAGTTTTGTCCTCCGACCTGTTTGCTTACCGTTCTCGCCAATTTTTGTTCTATTCTTAAAAGACAAGGGCAGAAATTTTTGTTCCTCTCAAAACTGAGGTACAGAAATTTTTGTCCGTAGGACAAGAATTGGAAATGTCCAAAACAACCTTGTGAATTACATAATAAACACCCTAATGTCGTCCGTCCAGTGACATTTCTGTACTCAGGACGAAGACAATTATCTCTGTTTTGTCCACCGCAATCAAACATTTCACTGTCTTCAATTCTTGTTCTGTTCCGTCCTATCCTGTTCCGTCTCTGCATATTGAAGACGCTAACCAAACGCTTTGTTAGTGTCACTCTCTTGTTGTACGCTTCTCGCACGCCTACATGAATTATTCCGATGTGAATGTCCCACCAGAGTACCATCACATATTAAATTGACGAAGTCTAATTAATCAATCATACCTAACTTATATTAATACAATCATGCCTAGCTTAATAAACTATTTACTTAATTTTATCTTTGCGATTAGAGCTGTAATTAGTGCAAAGGACTCAAAGGGTGTTGGTTTTGTTAATACCTATTTTAGCACATGAGACTTTATTATAAAGTCCGTTGTATTCAACCAAGAGTACTGTACGACCATTGAAGCATGAGTCACGTAACGGTCTTTAACGCTCCCATGAGCGTAAAACCAAGCTAATGGCCCTTTCTTTCTTTGGTGACATCTCAATCTCATTGCACTTCAATCTATTTTCATGCGAGTTTCTTTAAATTAGTGAAAAATCACTGTCAAGTCAGTCAATATTCAAATAGTATTCAATCTTCTTATTCAACAGTGTAAGAAGGTTCTTTCAAAGATTCCGATTAATATAAAGCCTCAGTCCACATCGATGCGGTGGCCAATTAGTCGATGTATGACCATTGAACACTATTCTCTCTATTTGAACAAATTCCTTTCAAAGTTCAACGTCAATAATGCCTGTCTATTAAAAAGAATTTATTGGTCCCTTGCTTGGGACTTGGGTTATCGAAGGGTTGAGATTGAAGTGGATTCTCTTCTGGTGATCAATATCTTATCTTCTTCAACGTTGATAAGACATGACGGAAATTCCTTATTAATGGGCGTTATGCAGCTTCTTCGTAGAGAATGGCAAGTTCGTATCTGTCATGTACCAAGGGAAGGGAATCAGTGTGCTGATTGGCTTTCTAAGTTTGCAGCTTCTTATGGTCCAGGCTTTCATAGGTTACACACACCTCCTCCTAGGTGTCTTAGTTTTCTTTTACATTATTTAAATGGGATGTCCTCCCTGATGTAAGCCATGTGGCCTCCTTTATATCCAAAAAAAAAAGAATTTATTGGTGAAACAGACGATCAAAGATACAAAGATTATCTATATTAAAAACACACCATCAAAGATACAAAGATTATCTATATTTTATTTATTTTGAATTATTTATTTATTTTAAAGCATCTTTGAGATACAAATTTTAATTGGGAATTCATGGTGTATATTTTAGATATTATCTTACATATTTTCTGGTATTCTTTCTTATCTGGTAAGGGGTGAAAGGGACTGTATATATAGACAGAAATAGACAATGAAAGGATATAACAAAGTTTTCTCAAAACCGATCCAACTTTATATGATATTAGAGCTGTGAAAATGAAAAACTTTGTAAATTTAAACTCTGGATCGTTGTCCAACTTCACTAAGCAAATATGTCTGGAGAAGAAAGCAATGAATCAAATGTTGGAGGTGCAGATGAGAAGAAGATGGCTACACCTTACAATTTGACCACGGCTAATAACGTAGGTACCATAATTGCCTACATACAGTTAAAGGGAGAGAATTAAGAAGAGTACGGTGGAGCCCTACGCACTTCCCTTTGAGCTAAGAAGAAGTTTGGCTTTGTTAATGGAACCATTAACCAACCACTAGAAAACTCACCAGAATTGGAAGATTGGTGGATTATCAATTTCGTGATTTTCTTATGGATACTCAACATAATTGAACCCACTCTGCGTTCAACCATAACGCATGTAGAAAGGCAACAGATTTAAGGGAGGATATCAGACAAGAATTTTCTGGTACAAATGTGTTGGAAACTATTACGAATTAAATCTCACAGGTAAAAATAAGCAAGAAAATAATACGCAGAAATTTAACGTAATTCACCCTCTAATTTGAGCTATGTCCACGAGCCAAACTCCGAATAAATTTTCCACTAATGAAAATAGTATGTATAAAAAGTGAAAAATGATACAACAAAATAGTGTCACTCTCACACAAAGTATTTCCCAAATTTACTATTCTTAGGATAATATCTTCACGATTTGTCACTCACCCTCTATAGAAAAACGTTTCTTAAAAATACCTCAGAAATTACTCTCTTACACAAAATAACTCTCTAATCTCTCGTAAAACTCACCATATTTGTCACACATATAATGCAAACGTTGATAATAAAAAAGGAAGGGAGGGTCTTTTATAAACCCTCTACCGCCTTAGCTACAACTTGCAATATGCAAGTTGTAGCTGTCCACCACCACAGCTTGCATGTAAGCTGTGCACAGTTTGCATGCAACTTGTGGACAACTTGCATGCACGTTGTTCACAGTTACATGCAAGTTGTTCACAGCAGCTTGGTTTTTTCACATAAGTCTAGGACATTAGCGATATTCATTTAGTCGGTACTGTCTTACAATTCTCCCCCTACGACTAGGTTTACTGTCATTCCCGCAGATGATCGACAAAACTTAAAATTTCATTTGGGAAAAACTTTTGTCATCATATATGACCCATTCTCATCCATATGAATCTTCTCAAGCTACAATAGCTTCTTCTCTAACACTTCTTTGATCTAGTGATATCTTATATTAATATACTTTGATCTTGAATGGAGTAAGGAATTTTTCCCTAGGTGAATAGCGCTATGACTGTCGCAAAACAGTTGATACCTATCCTAATGAAAACCAAGTCCATCTAAGAACTTCTTCATCCATAGGTGCTCCTTGCATGCTTTAGTTGTAGCAATAAATTTCACTTCAGTGGTGGATAGAGCAACACAGTTTTGTAATTTTGATTGTCATGGCACGGCTCCCCTGCAAAGATAATTAAGTAACTTGAAATAGACTTTCTTAAGTCAACATCACTGGTCATGTCTGCATATGTGTAACTAACTAACACAGGCTTGGTAGTTCCAAAACATAAGTATATTTTCGAAGTACCACGTAGATATCTGAGAATCCACTTTATAGCATCCCAGTGTTCCTTACCATGATTTGAAAGGAACCTACTCAATACTCCAATTACGTAAGCAATATCTAGTTGTATACATACCATGGTGTACATCAAACTTCTAATTGCAGAAGCATATGGGACTTTCATCATCTCTTCCTTCTCTTCATCCATCAAGGGCATTGATTAGTACTCAATCTAAAGTGATTAGTAAGAGGACAACTAATCGCTTTAGCTTTACCCATGTTGAACCCTTGAAGTACTTTCTCAATGTACTTCTTTTGTGATAACCATAATTTCTTAGCGCCCTTGTCTCTGATAATCGTTATGCCAAGAATCTATTTTGCTGGTCTAAAGTCTTTCATGGCAAAAGACTTACTTAACTGCTTCTTTAAACTATTAATCCTGTTGATATTTTGGCCAACAATCAACATATCATCAACATACAGTAAAAGGATAATGAAATCATCACCAGAGAATTTATGTACAAAAACACAGTGATCTGAAGTAGTCTTCTTATAGTCTTGGTCCCTCATAACTGTTTCAAACTTCTTATACCATTGTCTCGATGCCTGTTTTAACCATAAAGGCTTTTCATCATTCTACACACATAGTCCTCTTTCCCTTTTTCCTAAAACCCTCTAGCTACTCCATTTACATCTCTTCTTCCATATATGAAGAAAAGTTATCTTGACACCCATCTGCTCGATTTCTAAGTCTAGATTTGTTGCTAAATCGAGCATTGTACGGATAGATGTCATTTCCACAACTAGTAAAAATACCTCGTCAAAATCTATATCTTTTATTTGGTTGAATCCTTTAACAACCAATTTAGCTGTGAATCTTGGATGAGGATTGTGTTCATCATGCTTAATCTTGAACACCCACTTATTTTTCAAAGCTTTCTTGCCTTTTGACAACTTCACCAGCTTAGAAGTTTTATTCTCATGTAAGATGCAAGGACTTCGTCTCATCTTGCATGGGTTCAAACCATTTCATCTTATGTTCATCTATCATAGCCTCTTGAAAATTCGCAGGTTCTCCCTTATCAGTAAGTAACACATACTGATCACTGGAGTATCTAGTAGTGGCTTGTCTTACTCACGTAGATCTCCTTATTGGAACCTGAGTAGTCTCTGGTGCTAGTGGTTGATTCTGGACATCATCTTCATCATAATCTTCATCTGATTGATTTTGAATGGGAGCATCATCATTAGCTATGTTCGACTGGCAATTTTCAACTTCATTTTCGAATTGTCTTGGTACTATTTTTGGAGGAATTAATTCTAAGTCCATCTGGTCACCATTAGTTCTTGGAACATCCTTTTTCACATTGTCGAGATCTTCAATGGTTTGATCTTTGACAAATATAACATCACAGCTCCGAATCAGTTTCTTCTAGACTAGATCATAAAACCGATAGCCGAATTGATCTTCTCCATAACCAATAAATATACACTAGCGAGTCTTGATGTCAAGCTTGAATCTCTCATATTTAGGGATATGGACATAAGCTTTGCAAACCAAATATCTTTAGATGATCATAGGAAACATCCTTTCCTAGCCATACTTTCTCCGGAACACCAAACTATAAAGGGATGCATGGTGAGTGATTTAATACATGAACTGTTGTGAATAAAGCCTCACCCCAAAATGTCTTAGGCAACTTTGCATATGAAAGTAGGCATCTAACTCTCTCAATCAAAGTCTTGTTCATCCTTTCAGCTAAACCATTCAACTGTGGTGTCTTAGGAGGAGTAGTCTGATGTTGAATACCATGCTCTTTCAATAGATGTCAAATGATCCAGTGTACTCGCCACCATTATTTGTTCGAATGCATTTCAACTTCTTCCCGATTTGTCTTTCAACTAAGGCATGGAATTGCTTAAAAACATCTAGCACTTTATCTTTAGTCTTCAAGATGTATAACCACGTCTTCCTAAAATAGTCATCAATGAAAATCACAAAGCATTGAGCACCACCTAGTGACTTTGATATTGACCCACATAGATCTAAGTGTACCAAATCCAACATATTCTTCATTTTGGAAGGAGGGGAACTTTTGAAAGAAACTCTATTTTGCTTTCTTGCAAAACAATCAACACACTTCTTTAAATGTGCCTGGTCAACTCCAAATAATGTATTCTTTTTCACCAATTGAGTCATCCCCTTCTTGCTCATATTGTTGGATCCCGTTTCCGGAACCCAACTACTTAAACGGAAAATCAAACTGGAACTCGAATCCGCGATGGAAACTTTAGACTAGTTCGGAAATCCCGATATAATTTTTTTTTTCTTATTCATTCCTTTTCACTTTATGCTATAGACCTCAATCTTAAGCAAAACAATTTCATAGCTCACTTCAATCATTGAAAGAATTAAAATCTTGCTTAAGCTAATGACCATAT
>JANIPN010000003.1:20621982-20652248 GCA_027478595.1 Erythroxylum anguifugum
ATTTCTGTTCCGTTCCGTTCTGTTCCGTTCTGTTCCGTTCCGTCTCCAGCTACCAGAGACGTTAACCAAACGCAGCGAAATGCAGACTGGAGTCAACGGTCCAGCCGACAACGGAGTCATTTGGTTCAAAATCCAGATATGAACTAGAGTCAGCCTCACGATCAAACCTGTAACGTCCCTGGTCCTGTGCAGACTTGTGTGCCCTTTGAGGCTTTTAGAAGTACGGCAAGGGTGGCTCGTCTCTATCGTTCACGCGTTTATATGTCACTTGGTTGAAATTCAACCTTCGTTGTCATTACCCTCGCTGCCCATCTCTCTGTTTATGGTTTTTTTCATCTTCTTTTTTTCCTTAAAGCTCTTGGCTTCAATTTTTCTTGTTGGGCTATCGAAATGAACCGTTTTTACCTCCCAAGATGCTTTCTTCTCTCTTTGCTCTCTTTCCTCTGTTTCTTCGTTAGTTCCTGTGTTTCTGATCCAAGAGCAACTCAAGCTGCTCTAGTATGTACCAACAGAACAGCAACAGCGACTCTGAGGCAAAGTTTTGTAGCAAACTTTGTGGCAGCTCTTGATACGCTTACTCCAGAGATTGTGAGACAAAGATATGCGACCGTGATCGATGGAACAGGTAACATTACAGTGTATGCATTTGGGGAGTGCATGAAAGATCTTGATGGAACAGACTGTAATCTATGTTTTGCTCAGTGCAAGACACAGATTTTAAGGTGTCTTCCTTTCCAATTAGGCACTCGTGGGGGCAGGTTATTCTACGACGGTTGTTATCTGAGGTACGATGATTATAACTTTTTTAAAGAGTCATTGACTCCCCAAGACAGGACGGTGTGCGCAGCTGGGGACTTTAGCGGTGGTAATAAGACTGTTTTCGGTGCTAACGCTATTGAGTTGGTGAGAAACTTGAGTGCTCTTGCTCCAAAAAATGACGGCTTCTACGTGGGCTCTTTGACTAGAGGGAATATTACGGTTTATGGGTTGGCTCAGTGTTGGGAAGTCATTAATGGAAGTGCCTGTGGGAATTGTTTGGAGAATGCTGTAGCTAATATTAGTTCATGTACTCCCAAAGAAGAAGGAAGGGCTTTGAATGCTGGTTGCTACTTGAGGTACTCCACTGTAAAGTTTTATAATAATTCTACATCTGCAACTGGGAGGAGTAATGGTGGTAAGTTGGATCTTATTGAATTCTGATCATTTTCTTTGTGCTTCTTATTCCTATCATGATATTTATTTGTTCCATTTTATGTATATGGAGCATGTATTCTTAGAACAATGGTCCTTTTGTTCATTGGGAACATCGTATTTGAGGGTTATGCATGTTGCTTTCCAGATTATCAATCTTAGTTTGGCAATTCAAAAGCTTTAGTGCTATTGAAGTCTTAGGTTTGTGAGTTGGGTTATCTCAGTCCTTCCATAAAGAAATTGTATTCATATTAAAAAGGAATATTGACCCACATAGCAGAACCTAAAGCAACTGCTTAAGTCCTGTATTGCTCAGAGTTTTATGCATTGATATCTTATGGAATTGCAGGACATAGCCACTTGGGGGTTATTTTAGCTATTACTTCTTCAGCTTTAGCTGTCTCACTTATTGTTTCCGCAACTATTTTCGTACTGAAGAAAAGAAATGCAAGAAAGAGAAGAGGTAAGGAGATTTCAAGGCTAAAATAAGTTGGAATTTGTGTTTGGCTTGCAGCATTTGACGTCAAAATTCACTTATTGTCCTTCATCTGGTGTTTTCCTCAGAAAGGAAGGAACTTGGAGCTCTATCTCCCATCATTAACAAGTCCAAGCTCAATTTCTGCTATGAATCACTTGAAAAGGCCACAAATTACTTCCATGATTCGAACAAGTTGGGACAAGGAGGATCCGGTTCTGTTTACAAAGTACATTTCTCATTTTGGTTTTTCAACAGATAATCAACTTGTTTTTCATGGATTAACTTGGATTCCTTTTTCTCTTTTGTTGATCAAGCAGGGAATCTTGACTGATGGGAGACCTGTCGCTGTAAAGAGGCTTTTATTCAATACAAGGCAATGGGTGGATCACTTCTTTAATGAAGTGAATTTGATAAGTGGCATTGAACACAAGAATCTTGTGAAGTTGTTGGGGTGCAGCATTACAGGACCAGAAAGCCTTCTTGTTTATGAATACGTGCCAAATCAGAGCCTTCACGATTACCTTTTTGGTTCTTATCTGATATCTGAACTTTGAATTGAATCTCTATTCTAATCTGCAAAGGTTGACATTAATGTGTCGATGAATTTGATGCAGTTAGAAAGGATGTTAAGCCTCTTACATGGGAGATGAGGTATAAAATCATCCTGGGCACAGCTGAGGGCTTGGCCTATCTGCATGAGGAATCAGAGTTGAGAATTATTCATAGAGACATAAAGTTGAGCAATATTCTGCTTGATGAGGACTTCACAGCGAAGATTGCTGATTTTGGACTTGCTAGATTATTTCCAGAAGATAAGACTCATATCAGCACTGCAATTGCCGGGACATTGTAAGTGATCCAAACTATGCTGGATACATGATTCCTGCTTGCTACCATATCTGGTTAATGAGCAATTGGTTAACTTTGCCTTCTTTAGAGGTTACATGGCTCCAGAGTATGTCATTCGCGGAAAACTGAGTGAAAAAGCCGATGTCTATAGTTTTGGAGTTATGGTGATTGAAGTTATAAGTGGAAAGAGGAACAATGCATTCTCTAGAAGTTCATGCCCTATCATACAAAAGGTGATCCTTCTCACTTATGGCATCTGACAAGCAATACTAATCTCTTGCTTCAAAAAATTTTATGCTTTTCTCTTCTTTGAACAGGTTTGGAGTCTGCTTGGAACTGACAGATTATGTGAAGCTGTTGATCCGGTATTAGAAGGTAACTTTCCTGAAGAGGAAGTGCCTAGGTTGTTTCAAATAGGCCTACTTTGTACACAAGCTTCTGCGGACATGCGGCCATCAATGTCACTTGTTGTCCGAATGCTAACCAATAACCATGAAATTCTTAATCCAACACAACCACCATTTCTGAATCCTACTACTGCAGAAATTAACCTGCTCAGGGAACCATCTGATTCCTATCCACAACCTGAGTCTTACACCCAATCTTCGGGGAATAGTGCCACGCAGAGCTTAATGGAACCTAGATGAATTTTTCGCGGAGAGTTGCATTCTATGTTTAACTTGAGGACTTGAGCTCCGCTTGACTTGCAAGGAATTCGTCTTCTTCTGCTCATACAGTTCACTCTCAGTTGAAAATCAGCCACTCCGCTTTTGAAGTCATTGAACGAGCAGTTCTTGATGGTCCCCGATGACCACGTACGAGATGAATAAGGACATTCGGCTTAACAATTTGCAGATCTCCTAACACTACACTCTTTATTCTTAGCACCTGTCAGGTTTAGTTTAGGTTGTAAATTGCAGGTTAAGCCAGTTTATGTGCTTTACTGTAGAAAACTAAAACTGGGATATTTACTTGAGGAGATAGTTCTTGCTTCCCTCACGCCACTGTACTTTTAGTCATTATAATCCTGTAAAGGCACGATACTGAATCGACAGCTTGTACACTTCCTTTACCAGTACAAAAGCTTTTTGTTTTCGAAAGACGTACAGAATAGTGCTTAGTTGCATATACAACATTTTTTCAGCAACTACTCATCAATAAATCCTTAAATGTCAAAACATGATTTTATAACCCGTGTTTCCATTCCACCAGTTGGATACAGAGCGTACATACATACTTTTGCTCCAAAGTCAAAAAAGTTGGGTTGGCTTTTTGTATCCATCTCTGGGTATCTGAAAATAAAATATCAGTCCTCTAGAACACCTTAACGGCACATTAATCAATATATTATGATATCCTCGTTTTATGGCCTTAAAATTACCATTCATGTCGGTATTAATGCTTGTTTATGTCCTTAAGAAAAGGATTAGCTGACCTGACCCTGCAAATAAGCCAAGCCAACCGGGAGTGTCATCATCTAAGAAGTAACGATATGACGACGGTGATCATGCGATTTAAGTCAATACTCATCATCTTTAAATAAGATTGCTAGAAAATCATATAATACATTGGGACAGAGCAAGTCGTCTCATAAACAAAAAAAGTCGTTGGTAGGTACAAAAATTACATGTTAATATGAGTGCCAGTCTATGTGATCTTATCTGCGATCGGTCAGTCTCCTATCTTGTGAAGATCATGAAACACATCTGCAAACTGTATATTCCTTTAATTCAATCATTAAGTTATAAATTTACTGAATATTAATGAGACTTCTTCAGCATATAATTAGTCCTTATAAACACTTGATTAATGGGCCATGTTCCCATTAATCTCATAACTCTGTTAAATAAGGTAAGCAGAACCCCTACAAGTTGTATTTAAGAATTGTATTTTTTTCAGCACTTGGTGGTCTCTCCGGCCGCAGTGCTTCCGATTCTCATTTAGGATAAACAGGAAGTGGCTTGGCCACGATTTGTTCGTGCCTGATTGTTCTCTGGGTATCCCCCTCCTTCGTATCCAAAAAAAAAACAAAAAATTTTACTTTCAGTCATTCAACTTAACAATATTTTTATTTTTTATTTTAATAATTAATTTTTGATTCTAATATTAGAAAATTTTAAAGATGAACCTAAGATTTTGATAATTGAAATAGAAATATCATTAAATCAAAAGATTAAAAATATAAATTGTTTATATTTGGAAAACAACCAAATTTCTCTATGTTTGTGAATTGGTAACTAAAATGTTTAGTTAAATAGATAATTTATTAAATTCCGAGAGTCGTCTTCTTTAGTTATTACGAGTTACTGATATAATTAGAGAAAACGTCTGACATTTTTTCTTTCTTCAAAAGAGGAGGCCATCAGTGCTCTGTTCAAAGGCTCAAAATATGATAATTCAAACCTCTCTAGAAATAGAGTCAACAATGTAATTATTGCTCTATTTATAAATGA
Source organism: Erythroxylum anguifugum (assembly GCA_027478595.1). Lineage (NCBI taxonomy): Eukaryota > Viridiplantae > Streptophyta > Magnoliopsida > Malpighiales > Erythroxylaceae > Erythroxylum > Erythroxylum anguifugum. The sequence goes on from JANIPN010000003.1 coordinate 20,626,954, forward strand.
AACTGCAATGAATGATTAAACGGAATTAGAAAGGCCATGCTGAATTGCTGATAAATAGAACAGCACAAAAAGGTTCAACTTTTGCAGTTAAGTTAGGAGCTGCTTTTTTTGTTTTTTCTGTCCACTGGGACTCAGTAGCCAATAAAGACTTGCAATGTGGGGTTGAAATTTGAACTGACTCTGGCTTCTCTGAGGCATGGGTGTTTCTGGTTGAATTTTACAGATAAACCGGTCCTACTCCTTCCCACAAGCCTGTCCCCACTTTGACTTCTGTTACATCGCTTACGCGTTTCGCCTTCCTTAATAAGGTACCAGAATGGAAACACGTAGTTGGTCTTGCCCAGGCTCAGCTTCAAGAATTTCAGCTGCCCAATGCAGTGAATGAAGGTACGAACTTTGATCTAATCTGATACGCTGCAAGTTCTCATCTTTCTTCTCCATACTTAATATTTAGCAAATCAAAGATCTTCAAAAGTTTCAGTTTTTGATTCGTTTTTTGAACAAGGGTTGCTTTTAGTCTAAGTGCTAGTCATGGATTTCCTATAACGAATGGGGAGGGTATTTGTCTATGGTGAAAGAGAACAAGAAGAAAAGAGCATCTCTGTTTGGTCTAGTACATTTCATTTGTTGAAGTTTCCTGTTTTCTGCTTTATCAAGTCTGCTTCAGCTAGGAGAAATAACCTTTTGATACTGCTAATCATACTTGATACGAAGAAAGAACATGGATACTAAAGGACTGATCCCATTCTTCACAATTTGACCTTCGATGTGATTTATGTTAGCAGACGAAAGAACATGTAAATAACTACATATTGACAATTTTTGTTGCACAAAAGTTTGTGTACTGGTACGAGAGGATTCGTATTTTGGTGTGAAATCAACATAATTTCAAGGATTCATACTTTTTAGTTATCTTCGTCGTTATCCCAATTTTGCTGTAATGGGATTGATATATGGGTATGACGCCATGAGGATAGGTGGCTATCGGTGGTGGTGACGACGGGACCCATTATCAAGTCGATTATTAAGTATCGGTTTATGTGGAAGCATCAAATGAAAGACAGCAATTATCCTGTTCCCGATGGTCCCAAAAACCTTGCCGTTCTTTGTTTTCTGTGTCCGTCCATTTACTGTCTCGTTTAAATGATGCAGCCCACACCCTTTCTATTGGAGTTGATTGAGATAACTCCTTTGGCAGTACGTCTTCTTCTGCCCCGTTCATGGATGAGAATGGAATTCGTCATAATCAGTGTCAGAATATTATTATTAACCCAACTTGTGAACCTGGTTGCCATATTTGGTACAAATAAGACTAGGGCAAGAGGTTGTCACTTCAGGGCTATATTTTCCTGAGACACATAGTCTAGAAACAATTGGCCTGTAAACTTCGTAAATAAATGTGAAAGCAGGAAACTTCACTAAAACCTACCCCTTTGACTTGAGCTTTTAGACAGAAAGCATCTCCATCTACCTGTAAGGTGGTGCGGAAGATGCAAGTGAACAATTTCCCTTTAACTTTGTATATCGGTGCCAAGAAAAGCTTCTTGGCTCGGCCACTACACGAGCTATTCGAATAAACCAAATTGTTTATTTATTTGGAATGACTTAGCCTTTTGATTTCTTGCTCGATAATTCCCACTCCTTTCGCTTGTTTCTTTTTTGGTTTACCCTTACTCCTGAAGATCTATAACTTTCGGCTGCAATCCTTTACTGTTACCAAGCACCATCTTGTTTGACTAGTTTTTATCTTGAACAGAGGAGCTTTATTCATAATCAAGCCAATTCAGTTTCGGCCAAAGATGAGAAAGCACGTAACTTTAGTGCAGTTTCAATGTATCTTATTCTGCCTTGGAGGGTTCCTATTGTTACGTGAAGGAGTGGTGGGAGATCCCAGAGCCCAAACTGTCAATATTACGTGTGGGCGACAACTTGAGCACAACTCAACTATTTTTGTGCCAAACTTTGTCGCTACAATGGAGAACATCAGTGAACAGATGCGTTCTTCAGGTTTTGGAGTAGCTCTTACGGGTTCAGGACCTGACCAAAACTATGGCCTCGCCCAATGTTATGGGGACCTCTCTTTGCTTGACTGTGTGTTATGCTACGCTGAGGCACGTACTATTCTACCACAGTGCTATCCTTTCAATAGTGGTCGCATCTATCTTGACGGCTGCTTCATGAGATCAGAAAATTACAGTTTCTTTGACCAGTACAAGGGACCTGACGACAAGGCTGTTTGTGGAAATGCAACTCAGAAGACCTCAACATTTCAAGAATCAGCTCGTCAGGCTGTGTCGCTAGCAGTTGCAAGTGCTCCAAATAATAAAGGCTATGCCCGAGCTCAGGTGCCAGTTTCAGGGACTAATGAGTCAGCTTATGTTCTAGCTCAATGCTGGAGAACAGTGAATGCAAGTTCTTGCACAGCATGCTTAGAGAACGCATCTTCATCTATATTGGGGTGTTTGCCGTGGTCAGAGGGCAGAGCACTTAATACTGGGTGCTTTATGAGGTACTCAGATAGAGATTTTCTCAACAAAGAACAAAGCAGTGGAAGTTCAAGAGGTGATTAATTGTTCTTTCTAAGATTGCAGTATCAGCTGATTGTTAATTCAGTTTCAGGCCATTTATTAGACATCTCTTATCAAGCATGAACTGAGTGTGGGTTTTGATTAATAAACGCAGGTACTGTAATTGTAATAGTTGTTTCAGTTGTCAGCTCTCTAGTGGTTATAGCAGTCGCATCAGCTATAGGAGTTTATGTACGGAAACACAGATATATTCAGAAGAAAAGGAAAGGTAAATGCATTATTTTTTACATCCATTGCTGGCTTCTGCAAATCTCCAACTTAGCCCAGGCACATGTGAAATCAGTATGCAGGCAATTTGTGTTCTATTAGAATCTTGGGATTACTTATATCATTGATCTTTCAGGTTCAAATGACGCAGAAAAGTTGGTGAAGATCCTGTATGACAGTAGCTTGAATTTCAAGTACTCAACTCTTGAGAAAGCTACAGGATCTTTCGACGATGCCAACAAGCTTGGACAAGGAGGGTTTGGATCAGTGTACAAGGTAGTTCTTTTGTTTTTTTTTTTCCTTTTCACTGTTTATGGTCAAAATTAATATCCTTTCTTTCTTCTCTGTCTCAATCTCAGGGTGTTTTACCTGATGGAAGAGAGATAGCTGTGAAGAGGCTTTTCTTTAACAACAGACACAGAGCAGCGGATTTCTACAATGAAGTTAACATGATTAGTAGCGTGGAACACAAAAACCTGGTCAGATTATTGGGGTGCAGTTGTTCAGGGCCTGAAAGCCTTCTCGTCTATGAATTCCTGCCTAACAAGAGTCTTGACCGTTATATCTTTGGTACTCACACATTAATCCTTAGGTTTGAGTTTTACAATATTTGTTGTCTACAGTTTTCAGAACATGCCACAGTGCCTCTGATAAATCAAATTAGCTGTGGAAAAGCTCTGACACGAGATTAAATGTTACAGACCAGATCAAAGGCAAGGCATTAACATGGGACAGGAGATTTGAGATTATTGTTGGAACAGCAGAGGGTTTAGCATACCTTCACGAGAACTCCAAAATCAGGATCATTCATAGAGATATAAAGGCCAGTAATATCTTGTTGGATTCAAGGCTTCGTGCTAAAATTGCCGATTTTGGTTTAGCCAGGTCTTTCCAGGAAGATAAGAGTCATATCAGCACAGCCATAGCAGGAACTTTGTAAGTTACTATCATTAACATTATCATAACCGAACAAGCACTGGAAAATTTTAAGTTCAGTAACTACCAATGTACTTATAATAGATCTCATTTTGGTAAATCTACAGAGGGTATATGGCTCCAGAGTACCTAGCTCATGGGCAATTAACAGAAAAAGCAGATGTCTACAGCTTTGGCGTGCTTATATTAGAGATTGTTACAGGAAGGCAGAACAATAAGAGCAAAAGTTCAGATTACACCGACAGCTTAGTCATTTTGGTAAGTCATGGATCTCGTATTCCCTGACAAATCCTGATCTTATTCAAGGTAATTACTTTAATGAAAAGTAATAAGAGATATAACAAAACCTCATTGGTATCTCCTTCCTCTTAAATCAGACCTGGAAGAAATTTCAAGCTAGGACAATCGAAGAGCTCTTTGACCCAAATCTAATGTTGGATGACCATCATAACAGCAATGTAAAGAGCGATATTTTGAGAGTACTGCAAGTAGGGCTTCTATGCACCCAGGAGAGTCCATTCCTGCGACCAACAATGTCAAAGGCGCTACAGATGCTAGTGACAGAGGAACTCCTCCCTGCACCCGCAAATCCCCCTTTCATGGATGAATCAACCTTGGAACTCGGTGACACCTGTGAGGATGTCTCATATCCACTCAATGTTGGTCTTCCAGCATCTGTTGCAACGGTCAGCCATAGTTCCTTCCACCCCAGGTGACCTTCAAATGGGAAGATATTCTTTGGAGGCAAAATATGCTCAAAATTAACAATTGGCGAGGAAGGCCGGTCATCTCAGATTATAAATTATAACGTAGCCTCGCTCTAGCTTGCACTTCCATGCATTTGCGGGTATAACATGGGCGTGTAAGCAGTTGTGAATGGTGTACAATCTCTGGTAATTGGCATCGGTATGACATTTTGTAGATATGAAAGTAAGGCTAGTAATGCCAAATTTCTGACTGTTATGATGGCATTAGAGTAAAGATACATGATAAAATTTTGGTTTGATTGCTCAAGAACCCAGTAAAAATCAAGGACTCTGATTATGCTGGTGTTTACAAACTCCAAATACTCGGAGAGAATTCTTTTAGGATAATAAAAACTAAACTTTTTGATTAATAAGCAAACTTTGCATTTTGTCCAATTTTCGGAGAACTATATAGAACAGGCTTGGCTATCAAATATGCAACGAAACAAATCAGCTAACAATACCACAACATTTCTGACATCTAGCATCTGAGCTAGCAATCAACTCCCAAACATTAAATATTCAACGTCGCAAGAAACCTATTCAAAGATCGCATGAAATGGGAGTACAAATTCTCTCTAGCGTGTGGCTACTAGGTTTCCCATCAGGCCTCCACTGACCTCATAGTGCTTTGCAGTAGAAAATCCTTCATCCAGTGCAAGTTGCTCTAACTGCTTGCCTGAACCAAGTGTGCATCCATCCATCACTAGATTAGAAAATGGGGCACCATCCAGTACTAAATTTCGTGCAATCACAGAATTACTTATGAGGCTCTATCCTCCAATCTTATAATAAGAATCAACTATCACATTTCTAGAAACATTAGAGCCGCTTGCATGATATAAACATGAAAGCATTGAAAGGTTACCATGTGAAATTCGACACATAACAATCCATCAATAACAGACATGGCTTCTAAGGAATCTAAACAGAAAGAATCTATAAATCTATCACAAATAAAAAATTAGCAGATATAGGCACCAATGTTAAGAAGATTCTGATAAGTACCTCTTAATGCATCAAATACAGATATACATGTATCTTTTAGGAGGTCGAGCTTCATTGGATCAAATTCTTATTTTATACGGTTACACAAATAAGATCCACCAGATAACATGTGGTCCCAGAAGTTATAAAGGAAAGCAAACCTGTCAAAAATTCTCTAATTGAGCTTTTCAAATATTCATACTCCTTTGCAAGGCCATAGCCAGTGGCCACAGGGACAACAACATGGTCTATCATCCATTCCTAATACCAAGTAAAATGGCAAAGATTTGATTTTTCATTAGCAAACAGGTACATAGGGTTGACCTCTATCATTACTAAGATGAACTTTTGCAATTCATGAGATTACATCATGAAAATCTGTATTGTAAGCAGTTATGCCAAAGTAAACGTTATCGCCAAACGAAGCAAAGAAGCTGTTCATTTGTTTGAGTACCTGAAATGAAGCAACGAAAGGCCTAGTACTCTTATTGAAGTCGAGAATGGATAGTTTTGCCCCTGCAAATAGCAGGAATGAGTTCTGGTTAGATTACATTTTTTCCAGCAACTGAAGCTAAGAAGAGGAGATAGGACCTGGTTTCAGAACTCGAAACATCTCCTCCATGGCTTTACGCTTATCCAGCACATTTCGTAGCCCATAACCCATCGTAATGGCATCAAAGTAACAATCAGAAAATGGCAACTCAGTTGCATCACCCTCAACCCACCTGTGATCATGCAAGAGAAGACTGGCTTTGTAAAGCAGGTTAAGCATATTGCTATCACCACATGAAGATTAATTAAATGATTCTTCATGAACAAAACTAATCTAAGCCAACATGCTTTTACATGGACAACTTATCTAAACCAACATTTATCTGTAAACTTAAATCTTTAACGTTTGCTCTTTCAGTCGTCATCCAAAATGACTAAGAACAAAAGACCGTTGCTTATATTCCCGACTGCCTGCCATACAGCTATGCTCACTCGATGTTCTTGTAGCATGCATTCCATCTCAAGCTCTGCCGGGAAGAAGCAATAGACAGTTGCTCCCTTGAAAAATCCAAACCAGTCACCTATAAATCATTAGAAAATATCACATCAACACTACTGTAAACTCGTAGAAAATTACATAAACATATAAAAGATGTGGTTTTTTCCATTTATAGAAAGTATAAACCTTTGAAATCAACAATCACGAATTAGCAAATACATCAGCCACAATCACTATTAGCAACATACAAGTACCAGCGATTGAGCTACTAATTGGGTATCAGTATAACTAATATCGCATACGGCATACTTTAATTCACAGTACTAATACACACTGACCAACGTCTCTTTGGAACAGAAAATGGAAGAGAGACAGAGAAAATAAAAAGGAAAAGAAACCTTGCCGTTGGAGCCAACTTTCTCGGACAATAGAAATGCAATGTCCCCACTTCCACAACACACATCCAACACGCAATCCCCCATTTTCGCTCTGTGCAAACATTCAACTTCTTAATCAGTTAAGAATATCTAAAAAATCAAAAGTAAAAGAACAGAAATTGGAACAAACAAGAGAACATGACTATGTAAAAAGTTAAAAGAAGGCATTACCCAGACCAAGATACAGCCATGCGTTTCCATATCCGATGCTGACCCAAGCTGAGTAAATCATTCAACTGCACTTTTTATTCGCGAAAATAAAAGGAAGTCAACAAGAAAGGGTCAGAAAGTAAAAAGCTTTTACATTTGGTGAGGAAAATGAGAAATAAATTATTAAATGAGTACGCACGTCATCGTAGACAGGAGCAATGCGGTTAAAGAGCGCCTGGCGTTCGCCGGAGCACCGAAGCGGCTGGTTAGGAAACCGCGAAATCGGAGGGCGTAGAGAAGGAAGGCAGAGCTGAAGGGAAGCCATACTGTTAGTGTGATATGAAAGTTGGGGCAGTTGGGCTGAGGAAATACGGACCTGTTTCAGTTATCCACAGCTGACTTTTTTCTTTTCTTTTCACGTATTTTCTTGCCTTTCCGTCTAATGTTTTGTCTCTTAAAATACTGTCTATAATTTAGTTTTTTATTTAAATTATATAATCTGTTTAGATTTTTTATTGTGAAAATGAACCAATAATTGCTTGATCTATTTCTTTCTTATTAATCTAGGTAATGTTTAGAGTAAATTAAAATGGAAAAATTAGAAATTAGAAATTAGAAATTGCTTATTTATAAGGTGTGCGACAGATAACAGATTGAGATGAATAAAGGCGTGAATACATAGTTTTAAGAGCTTTTAACTGTAAACTTGCAAGAGAGAATACAGTGGCTGTTGATGAAATGGAACATTCTATATCAGCAGTTACATACATCTCTTCAAGAACTATAACACAAGCAAATAATATTAAGTAACAAGAACAACCATAGTCCATAGCTTCAGACCTGGTTTATTCTAGTGAATCCCCACCACCCTTAGCTTTGTTCTGTTAGCTTCCATTGACATTATTAAAACCCACAAGCACAAATCGTTACTCATGAAACAAGAGCGCCGTATCCAACTAGTAAGATTAGGCTACTTGTCCAAACTACGTAGGCATTTCATTGTTTGTTGAAGAATTGGGAATGTACAAGAAGATTGCATATTACACTTAAACTTTCCCCTTTCTTGACTATCTTGAAGTTTTCAATGCCAGTACAGTTTCTAGCAGAAGATACGCGACTTCAACCCTCCAAAGCAATTATCTATGAGACATATTGGAGAATGTACATTATACTCTCATACATCTGTAAAGAATTGCCCAGAGAGGCTACCCATCACCGCAAATTGCATGTCCTCCGAGGGTTTCCAGTGGCGCTTCCTTTGATTTATGAACCAATTGTTGATTTGCTTCTGATCCAATCCCGTTGACTCCGCCAATGCTATCTTATCAGCTTCCTGGAAGATAAGAAGACAGGAAAAAGAAACAACTTTGTCCTCACATAGTATAAGTATGGTGTCAATCTGATGCCGTTTCAGCATTCAAAGTAGAATCTGTAGATAAAGGGTATCATAGTTTGAGATGGAATGTAAGTAATCCCAGTTCTGTTTTAAAATATACGCCAGAATGGATCTGTGAATCCCGTGACAAGAAAACAGTTGCGTGATTAGGTTCCTAATGCACCGGTAGATTCAGTGAATATACAGATTGTCACAGAAAGTCTGACCAAGAAACATGCTTCGCCTAACCCGAGCACCAACCCTCCCCATCAAATAACATATTATATATGGTGATATCTTATGTAGGCGACTAATTAAGAAATGTGAGTCCACAGTAAACCAAGTAATCCTAACAGTTCAAGAGTAGTGATGAAGCTAGATTCGGTGCCTGGTCCCTAGGCACAAAATGTAGAAAGAAATGGGGGTACGTACAGTTGGATATGGCCATTTATAGTGAACATTCCACCATTCGAGAAGGCTTTGCCTAGCATCCTTTGGTAGCTTTCCCTTCTTCTTTTTCTTTGAGAACTCTAGTTTCAGCTTACTAATATGACTTCCAAACTTCTGCAGAAGCTTGTCTTTGAGATCTCGGTCTTCTGCATTTTGTTGACCTTCACGTGCTTCAGCTTCACCCCCACTCACTTCTTCATCCGATGACATCGCACCTTCATCTGGTGACATGACATCACACAAGTAATTAGACTGTTTCTTGAACTTTATGTCGTACTACAAACATTAGCAAACAAGCACAACATTAAAGTCTATAGCTGTATCAGAAAAAAGTAACATCTGTATATACGAGGAAAAAACAACAAAAGATTAAACCTCTATTGCCGTATCAGAAAAAAGAAAATATGGTAGCTAAAGAAAAGTACATGTTTTTCAGTTGTACTGAATGTGTTTTTGGATTAGTACCAGCACCTGTGGATAAAGTTAGGATCAACAGCAGCATGACTTGGAATTCATTTACATCCTTGCAACATCAGAAAACTTTAAAATTTTCGCAGATCATAATTGATCATTACAACGAAAACCGACGCTACCTTATAAACCAATGTTTCAAGATCACTTTAAAATCACTTCTTAAATCAAAATCACCCATAATCGGCACTAAATAACCATGCTATTTTAGAGAAAACACATTACCACTTCGATTGCCACAGGCTATCTCAAGATTATAACATGCCATTTCAGCCAAAGAGACCATCTTCCCAAATACTACGTATGGTATATTGAAAGGATCAAAGCATTGATATTGGAGCAAGGAAGCCATACAAATGATGTGACTCGCTCTTAATCTGTAACCATTTGCTTTAACTATCCGCCAACAACAGAGCTTAGGATCTTCTTTAACCCAAATACTACCTACAACATCCGCATCATGTAACCCGGTTGCCAACCCAATAATTCAAAAAAGTGATGCTAGAATCCACAATAATAACACGACAGTTGAGTTCGGATGATCACATAAGATGCAGCTGAATATTAAAGCCGCCACTCCTATCCGTTGAACAAGAACTCCAAAAGAAGTTTAATCGACGCCCGAATTCAGTAATTACGCTTAAGTAAATCCATGACGGAACAAAGATAAAGGAAAAAAGGAGAAAAGCTCGGGTTAAAACCAAGAGAGATGAACCCACTAATAGTCTCTGACAAAAAATTAGACCGAGGCCTGACCGACATAGAAAAGGAGTGCACACCTGACGGACAATGGCTGTGTTTGGTTATGTCGTTTGTCAGACACAAGTACCTCAGTGGAAAAGATGGCGTGCATGTACAGAAAGAGAGAGAGAGTTGCATGAAAAAGATTTAAATGAAAATGTTAAATAAATGATTAAGATTAGAATTTAGAACGTCATAGAAGGCCACTCGCCATCCTGTAGAAGACAGTCCACAGTCCCCACCAAATCTATTAACTCATCTCCTTAACACGAGATAACTTATTTTAAGTCCACTGTGGCAGGTAGGCCATGATATACTCACTTTGTACTACTCCACTCCACTCCGATACTAGTCTCAAGCAGCTCGAATTGACAGAAATAACCCCAACACACATGCCCAATTATCTGTCATTCAAGAAAACAGAAATCTATCCATCCTTGTCTACAACATCTCAGCTCTCTCCTCCCCACGCAATACAAGTTAACGGAACCAAGAGTTCGAGGACGTCGATTCAAGAATATTTTCACAAAGAACATTAACTTCCGATGGCAACAGACCAAGTGGAGACAAGAACTGAACAATGGAAGATGAGAAATTTTCGATGAGCTTTTACGAGAAGTGGGTCAAAGAAAGAAGATAATGTCCACCATAGATTAACAGGACCCGCAGCAACTCCAAGATCAGATTTAAGGGACTCAAGACACGTGTGATGCACTATCAACAAAAGCACGAAGACCCACCAACTTCACAAAGAAACAAACAAATGCCCTTGGACATGACAGCCACTAAGCAGTTAGCAGTATCAGCTCCAGTTCTCAGTGTGTAGGGAAAGACTAGAAGAGATGGAATTGAATGATCATCATTCATCAGTGCAAACTCACTCACCCATTCTCTCTCTCCCCGCATAAAGCTGGTGGACTCAGCGAAATCTGCGGAAGTCCCATGTGGAACTCCGACCACCCGCTCTACCCGGGCAAAAAGCGCCATTAAAGTCTCCATTAGACTCGCCCACATTTATCACCAACAACCCCACAATCCATAACCTTATGTCATGTATTACGCAGAACAAATGCAAGACTCTCTCTCTTCCATTAAGAAACCAAAACACCCAACACACCAATCAAAGCTGGTATTCATATAAACGAATACAAGAACGAAATTTCCATGTTCAAAGATAATAAGATCACGGAGCCCCAAGTAATTTTTCGGTACATTTAACCCATCTAAATGTTTCTCAGATACATACAATCTTGCAGCCAACTTAGAACAGCACATACACCTTGTCAATGGGTCAAAAACATGAGAAAAATAACGTCGTCAGACGTACTAATCATTGCCTTCCTAAGCACTCAAGTCTAAAGATTCAATCTTTTGAGTGCAACTTGAATATTCTCATCGGTTTTGATACGTGCTTTGTCCATGGACCGTTGACTAAAATACTCATATGTTCCGAAAGAACGATGCTATGCAACTTGGCATGGCTGCTAAGTAAAGTACGTTAAAATGCGAGCTAGGAAGACGAAGGAATTCGGCTTATGTTTCGTTTGATATGGTCAACTGATAAAAGCGGACAAGAAAAGACTCGTAAAACTACACACCAAAGGCAAGCATGCATTATATCAGATATCATAGTACAAACATAGCTTGGTTAAACATGCAGCAAATGTCTAAATATATGCTCAAGCTCAGTAATGACAACAGACGAACTGCCTTCCAAAAGTAGTAAACCACAAAACCGCAACCAAGAGCATATATGCTATTGGATTACCATGCTGGCATGTCCAAAGAATCTTGCCTTTTCCCTTTTTTTTTTGGCAAGTTATTAAATGACCTAGTTGTACAAAAGAAGATCAAGAAGAATCCTCTCAGCAGAAGACATAATAAAGAAACACAAGGCTTGTTAGCAAAGACGATAATATCACTCAAACGGTAGCGGCACTTCCAAAAAATCAAAGATAGAACTTGCCAACCAACAACAACGTGATCAAAAACTAACTTTACCACGCACAAATGTTTATGAGGTTGTATTAATGTAACTACATTACTTGCCAACCAATAACAACGTGATCAAAAACTAACTTTACCACACACAAATGTTTATGAAGTTGTATTAATGTAACTACATTATCTTTTACAACTATAAGTAACTATCAAAGATTGAGATTCCATTCCTGCAATGCAAATGCCGAAGACACTGTTGTGTTTTCAGTTTAAAGGTATTTAAATTAGATAACCGAAGTGGTATGGGCAATAGCGAGATGCAATTTGTTAAGCTCTACTGCTATTTGCCAACACAGAAACGACCACTTTGATTATACAGCCTTTAAAGGGATGAGGGAGGCTCAGTAGACTAAATAAGTGGACTTCCAGGTAATAGTACGGTAGAGATGTACTTCATTGAGAACCCTGTAATCCACCTTTTCTAATACTATACTCCTCCAATTGAAGTATCTAACTATGAACATAAATGCTGATCCCAGTGATATTTTTCTATATCCTAACTTTTAAGAAGATGCAGCCATTACGATTTACAGGCAATAGCACTTCAAAGACAGAAACCAGTCAGCACTCAGCCAATTCCCAAGGTTCTCTTTTTACATCCCATCATACAGAGGCATGGCTCACACGCTATTGGACCATACAATTTACAATAGCACCAGAATTAGGCATAATTACCATTCATTACTAGGCAGTTAGAACCAGGCAAGCTCTTTTTTTTTTTGGGAAGTAGGTCCCATGCATGCAAATAAGTAAGTTGTGTCAGTAATGTGTTTATTCTATACTTAATCGATGTCTGAAATTTCAGCAACAAAATGTGATTTAAGCTAAGTATCTATAAAATAAAATTATGCATTTCACATGGAGATTAAGATTAAAATTAGAACAAGGCTAGGAGGTAGAAATCTGGTCGAAGGATGTAAATCTACATAAGATATTGTTAACCGACACGTCAGTCAGAAAAATTTAACACAATAAATAATTCGCTCATATAAGAACAGGAAGTAGAAAAAGTATAACTTGTGACACTTCTCGAACATTATCTTTTAAAGGGATTGAGCCCGAGCCATTCTGAAGGAATATAATCAGAATAAATGAAACTTGAAACTAAGGTTTGTTTACAATTATTTCAAATAAGAAAAGAAGGGGGCTCTAAAAATGCAACATACACTCCAGACTGTCCATCAACCATGCAACCAACGTACTATTAGTCTTATGTCTATAAGGAAATGGCAGGAACTCCTATGATTAGAATGGTTAATTTACTTCAAAGTACAAGTATTATCTTCACTAAAATAAAGCTTTCATAAGTCATCACTTTTTAATGTAACACAACATATAGCTCTAATTACCATAACTTTTCATTCTTTCATAATCGGACAGAATTGCAATGGCAAGCGCAAGTAAGACTTTAATTTATCAGCAAGTGTACATCTTCAACATCTTATTACAAATAAGCAGCTTTCACCAATATGAACGATCAATAGCTTCAGTGTAGTTAGTGGTTTATAGAAGTTTTATTTCAAAACAATCGGACGTGTCTGAAAAAGTAAAATACGACTTCAACTGGTTGTGTAAAGCCAAGAGTGACTTCACATGTTTCCTACGAGTCAGTTTCAATCTACACATATTATAACAGTACTTGAAAAGACGAATCAAAATGCCAAATAAGGAAAAAGATCACCATTACTAGCAAAGAGCAAAAATATAATTTGATATCCCTAAAAAGTTGATCATTGGAAAGTCCACCGGATTTAACTGTACACAACTTACCAAACCACAAATTACTAAACCATCTAACTGAACTCTGATGAAACGTCAAATTCAGAATCTTTGGAACAAGAAGTTTGGATTTTCAAGCTCACCCTTTCTGACGCATACAAAAGGAAAATTCACATCAAAGTAACTTGAGCAAAAACATACAAGTAAATGAGTTGATCTTCAATCTTTATCAAAAAAATGAAGCGAAAAAGCTCCATAACCGTGAGAAATGCCATCGGAGAAGATCCCGTGACTTTTTTTGACACACCCGTTCTCTTTCATAAATATATAATAACAATGGAGAGATGTACTAGTTCCAAGCAAACATTTACAAACTAAGCAATTTTCAGCTTATTCTCCCAAGGAATCGAAATCAGCGAAATGAAAGACGTTGGCGGAACTAAAAACTAGGTAACAAGAATCTCTTCCCGGGTCTAGGGTTTTATTAGTCAGTTTGGTTATTTTTGCCCTATATCAATCTTTGGTTGTTATTTGATCATCGTTAACTCTTTCATCAACAAGAAATTTGTTGTAGGAATTAAAAAGAAGGGATCAAAAGCAGTAAATAGCGGGTTAGGACTGGGAAGGAAACCAAGAAACATGCGAATAATAGCCTGTCAGTCTTGAGATGATAATGTTTGGGTTATAGGCTATTTCTGTTTCCTAACAACCACTAAGCATGTGGCATGCTTAATGCAGTCACAGCGAGGACAAAACCATATGTATGTGCGCAAAAGTCAAGTAATGTCAACAAAAAGAAAAAACAAACATGAACAGATTTTTAATAGATCATTCATGCTAGAGTAAGAGAGAGAAGAGAAAAAAACTGACCAGAGAGGGTTCTGATCGAGGCACCTGTGCAAAGATTGCGTAGCTGCATTTCGATCTCGTTCAAGAAGGTGGTGGCTTCGCCGAAAGGTCTCTCGAGATCAGATTTGTACTTCACCAACACGTCGCAGTAGGTTTTCTACACGAAAGACAACGGATGTTTTTTTGGGATCAGAAGACTACAAGGAAGAGAAAAAATCCAAATACACGCTCTCCTTTAATTACCATGAACTCGTCGAGCTCTGGATCGGCTCCGAAGCACGAGGATGCAGCTTCTCGCTTGAACAGGTCATTTCCTTGCCTGATTTCATCCAGCAAACACGCTATTTCCGGTGGCGCTCCAACCTTCATGAAAAAACGAAACGATGAGAGAAAAATCTTCTAGGTTAATAAACAATAACTTAAAAGTCGAATTGGGAAAAAAGAAAAGAAATAACTAACTACAGCTAAGAAGCCAAACGTGAATTTCACGAAAATTTTCTCTTCGTAAAAGTAATAAACAAGCAATCTAAAGTTATTAGCGACGCGAAACGTTCCTACACCACTCTGGCGGTATCGTCAAAGCAAAGACGCAGTTCGTTGAAAAACGTTTTTCTTTCTGAAGACAAATCCAAGGGAAAATAGAAAATCACGCTGTTGGAAGAAGAAAATTAAGAGCAAATACTTGTGATAGTGTAATATGTTTATGAAGATGCAAGCAAATGATGGTCAAGAGCCATTAGAGAGTAGTTCAATTTCGGTTCCGTCCTTTAAGCTTCTGTTTACTTGACCGCCAAATAGCTGGTACAGTAACACCGAAATAATTATGTCAAGTTTATGAGGTCAAACACAACACACGAGAACCATACAACGCGAAGCTTTGCTTTCCACTCCTTGCCTTCTTTAGCACAACCGAAGAGAATCAGAGAGAGATATAGATAATTACATATACAGTAGAGAGGTTTCTTAAGGCAGTTTTCACCTTCTGGCAATCGATATACGCGTCGAGCAAACGAGGATAGCAAGGATGCGAAGCAATTTTAGCTTTGATCAACGAAGAGGACACATCTTCTGGAATCTCCGGCGGCGTGATATCAGAAGGCTCTCCCGCCTCGGAAATCAGGTCGACGTCGGATCCGAAGATCGGAAACCGATGATCCGAGGGCGAGAAGAAGCACGGATATTCGGACGGCAGAATCAGGCTCTGAGGCGACATCAAAGGTTTGTCGGAGAAATCTGCCGACGAGTGTAGGCCGCCAAACAGCCCATCCATAAATGGAGCTTCTCAAACAAATGATTGGTGAGATTATGATTATGATCAGAGAGAAACAAAAACAAAAAAAAAGGCTGAATAATCTTTTTGTTCGATTTTCTCTTTCTCGTGATTTGCTCTCTTCTTTTCAGTTGGGGTTTGAATTTGCTGGAATTCGAGAAGCGGAGAGGCAGTGCTAGTGCTAGTGCGACTGCGAGTGCTCTTGGAGAGTGTGATTTTTTTGGTTTACGAACAAAAGACAGCGAGGAAAAAAGAGTTGCAGTTTTTATTGCCTCTTTTTTCAATTTAATTAATTACACTACACCTACAGTGTCAGTGATGAACATATATATATATATATAATTCCAATTAGAATTGAGATATCTATAATAACCATGGACTTGTTTCCTGCCAAAACTTTGCAAAATAAGTACATTTGGAATAGCAATTCAATTCTTAATTATTGCATGGCTTATTACTAATGACAGATTCATGCATGAAAACACTAAATCTTATGTTCTTCTGGATTTTCCTAATAATGCTCAACTCTTTCTCTTTAATTACGTATATATTTATACTTTAGCATTTGCTAATTTCATTATTTTTGTTTTCGTACACCCTAATTTCAAACCTGTAATGTAGACAGCATCAAATTATAGTACCTTGCAATTGCAAGCGCCTGAATATTTGGTGTCTCGTATGGATCAGATCTTTTGTTCGGATTATGATGTTTTATTAAATCTCATCCACACATCAATTATTCTATTTCAATTTTATTTCATTAAATTTTATCTATATATTTATATAGGATCTACACATAAACAAAATAGCATCATCATACCTATAAGTCTCTCAATAGATGCTTCTCCGGGTCGGAAGTTGGCTTCAAGTCCTTGTCACTTTATATCTAGCTTTATTTAAATTCTTATTTATATATTTTAAAACAAAAATTACAAATTTACTCATAAAATATCACGTTTTTTAAACTATCAAACTGTACGAGATAAGATCTAATTTATAGAAAGAAAAATTAAAATTATAACATAACAAAACTATAATTTAATGTTAAAAGTTTCTTAAAAACTCATAAACAAGCTGAACACTTGAGTATTAGATTTCAAGTATCGACAAATTATTCACTTTTGTTGATTAAACAGTTGAAACAAATTTATCAATCAAAGAGAAGCATAAAAATTAGCCTCCTATAATGAATTCCAGGAGGCAAGAAGCCACTTTTGTTACGATTGATTGTGGTGGTGCTCGAAAAAGAGAAGCCAGCCAGGTAATGCAACTTGCAAGAAAATAAACACTGATTGCTAAACAAATAAAGGCAAATTAAACGTTACAGGCCAACTACAACAGACTTCCACTTGCCAAAAAAAGGCATACCCAAAATTGGTAAGGATTAAGTTACTCTTTTTCGTTTTACGAGCCAAAACTTGCTTAAACACGTTAATTAAACACCATAATTAACTTGTTTTTTCTTTTTTCTATGGATGCCTTACAGATGAGAGAATATAACGGGGACAAAGATACTTTACGCAAATTATTAAATTCTTAAAATTGAGGCACATCATTTTTTTATCGACCCCACATTACCCATCTAAAAGCTTGCTGTCTATGCTTGATTTTAATTCCTCTCCATAAATTAAGAACACAAAAACACCACTCGACAAGCTTGTTTAATTAGTATATAAGATTTCATTTTTCCAAGACTTACAAAGAAATACAATCTTTTTATTCTTCAAGTTGCAATTTATTTATTAAAAATAATAAATGCCAAGTAAAAAAATAAATTAAAATTTCTAAAACTTAGTTATGAACCATGGCCGACACGATTCTTGCTCCATATTCATCAATTAACAAGGAGAGTAAACTAACCTACTCTTAACACCCACCGAAACCCGCCGTGTTTGTAAGATCTTAAAGCGTAGATCTAAGGGACAAAAACGACATCAACCGAATATTCTCACCTTTCCACCGTTGATCTTGAGATAAAAGTACTTGCTTGTGGAGTCCACAGGTTGGATTGTGACAGCCACTGAGTTGTCAAAGACTAGCTAGGATTGGTGAACAAGTTCACCTGCGGAACTGCTAATTATAGGTTGGTTTTCCTGGAAGATGCCATAAGTGGAGGCTCCATTTTAAGGATGGCCCAAGTTGGATGAACGGATGGATCGCTTATTACACGATCAATATCTATACATATAGCTTATAGCTACAACCAGGACGGAGCCATGTATTGCCCTTCCCTTTCAAATATATATTTTTTAAATTATTTATATAATTAAAATTTTTAAAATTACATATATAAATGGACCCCTCTTTAAAAAAAATCCTTACCTTTAAAAACTTCGGCCTCCCCTTAGAGTTGAGTCTGGCTTCATCACTGGCTACAACTAATAATAATAACCAAGTCCAAGACACAAGTATCACTTATTATATAATAGGTCCATTTTTTAGACATGGTATTATACAGATTTCTCAATGAATTCTACTTTATGGTATCAATGGTAGTTTTTAGTTGGTCATCTTAGAATTAACGAAATATTTTATATATTTGACAATTTAATATAATAAAATATAAATTTAACCTTAAAGTTAATATTAGTTACAGTTAATCTCTTAAATTTTTTATTAAATGGATATTAATTTTTTCAATTAACTTAAACTTTTGAAAATCAAATAAAGTCAATAATCAAAAATTGTGAATTTATTTAAAAAACAAAAGAACAAAACACATATAAAGTGAAGTTCTTCTATGTTGTTTTTATTATGATTCAACTCATTAATTAGTAAATTTCTCAAAATGGATCAAAACGAGCTAATTGTTTCATCATAATGGTGTAAGGACTGAGGAGGGGAGGTGCGGGCCACGGTGTCCTTGCCGTGGCAGAGGGGCGGCTCTTCCTTGCACGCAACTGGTGGAGAAGCAGTGATTGATTTGATTGATTGATTGACCTTTCAAATTTTTTACTTTCTCAAATTATAACAACATATTATGTTGTGTGTATCATATTGTTCTAGCAAACAATCACCACCCTCCCTGACCCAGCCCCTCGAGTTGAGTTTCCCACAACATCCTCGAGTGTTCCCATTTTCTAGGCTTTTGTTGCCTTTTAGTCCGTTGTTCATTACACTGTCTTCTATACATGATTCGCCAAGGATAAGCTAAGTTTCATTAAAAATTATTCATTTTCATAAATCAAATTACCATTAAGTCTCAATTGGCTTAACAAGCGTTATCAAATTTAGTTACCACAACCCAAGTTTAAAATCATCCTTTTTTATACTAAGTTAAAATAAAATCACATTTCTTTATATAGTTCCCTCCTAGGCTTAGGAAAACAACACAAAAGATTGGTTGGAAAATGTAATATTAACTAATAAAAGTGAAACTGAAAAAGCTGAAAATGGAAAAGGCATACCAGCCTTGGAACTTTTCTCATAAAGAGTGAAGGGCAGCGCTCCCACTCGTAGCTTTGGATCTTGGTCAAAACCAGCATTTAGAGCTTCTTAAGCCACATGAGTGTCTTTGAATTGGGTGGACATGAAGTGATATAAGTAGGTGGGGTTTGTGCCTAACTCATAAAAATGACAGAAAGGCAAGTATCTGGGGCTTGGCTAGCTGGTTTCAGGTCGTCATGGATATTGAAATTCTGTGTAGTTTGTGTGTGAATATATATATAGACGAGATTCTCGAGAGAGTATTCTGAGCTTTTGGTCACTTACAAGAGTCCTTACACTTGATAGATTACTTTTTGAACAATAAATTAAATTAATAATTAATCTAATGCTAAAAGCGAGTCCCTGAGATTTTGCCAACTGCCAAGAGCATAATCTTTTTGGAGAGAGTAAAGCTCCCATGTGTATATTTTTTTATTACTACTTCCGTCCAACGTAAGGCCCTGTCAAAATGTCAATGCCAAACCTCTGTTCACGACTATTCCTTTCGTTACCCTGAAAATGCTTTTACTCCCGACTTCCGGGCACGGAGAAATCTGGGTCTGTTTCCAGTTACGATATTAATTGAATATACACCACTAAGATCTGTTTGTAACGTTTAGTTTTATATTACAATTTCGCATTATTATCCCATTTTTAAACAATAATAATAATTTAAACTACGAATAATGCGAAAAAGGTGGTTAACAATCAATATGATTGTGTACATTTTTATATATGTCATGTTATGCAACTGAAGTGAGATAGTTTTCCGTTACCTATGTATTTATTATGTGGCAGTGGTCGTAGAATCGTGTGTGTGTTTTAATCTAGTAGTAGTACGTATCTCTTGTAACTTTCTCTGATATTAAAATCTTTGACACTGGCATCATCCATGCATGCACGTGAAGTTTCTCAAACGTACCTTTCCCAGAGGTTTTTTTTTTTTTTGGCTGACAGGTTTTATCGTTAAAGAAGTGGTCCTGAGAATTAGCTAGACGTTGGAGATTTGTATTTGTCCTGCATCCTTTGTGTAATGAATATACCAAAAAGGTTGTCTTTGTGCTTCATGAAAATCAAGGTTTAATCTCTCACGAAGTGGTCCTGACTCCTGGAATCGTGCTTTTCTCGACCATCATAAGCATGCCGGTCCCTATCCAGCTATCTTTCTCTCAAAATCTTGGTTTTCTGAAACTTCCTCATTGACAGAATCCAACACTCACTCACATTACTATATATGTCACCAGTTAAGCTCTGTGTCGCTTGGTACTTCTACTACAAGGAACATCAATTGGACTAAGCTCGCATCCAGTTCACAGGCACTGGAGCCACCTCTTAACCCCACCTGATCAGAACAAGTCACTAGGACGATTATATATTCATTCCATGCACTATTCACAAATGGTCTCCAATACGATGCACCTAACAGCAACAACAGTGACCTAATACTATTGGGGGAACCAGAACATTAAGTTATGGAAGAAATTATCTTTTTAAAGTTGAGTGGTCAACACATGAAGGCCCAGTTGAAATCCTAAAAATTCAATGGCGCAGATAAAGGTCGTACATTTTTTATAAATTATCACAAATCCAAATTATTAACTTATATAAATTATCATCAAAGCATTAACCTTGCATTTTCTCAATCACAAGTCAACTGTATTTGTGTCATCGATTCCATGCTTTGAAATGGGTGTTCAGGTCTCTATCAAGAGATACCCTGGCGAAGAAGATGACTAACTTCAACGGTAGAAGTAGTTGACAAGCTAAATACTTTACTAATTGACTTGCTAAATGGAGCACATAGCACGATCAAGCTTAAGCCACGTTCAAGAAGATTAAAGACTAGTCCACTCAAAAGTAGAAAGAAAAAAAGCTGTGTAATTTACCCGATTGCGCACATTCTATCAGGATTAAGGTTAACTTAAGTCGACAAAACACTAGTATTTGTTCTATGGTTGGGGGTCCATAGTGTTAACTTGTTATGTTGTAATTGGTTCTGTAGGCCGAAAGAAATTGATTACAATGACATACCACATCCAAATATGACCGTCGCTTTTACAAGGCATAGCCAGCAAATCCAAGCATACCCTTTTGCTTGATTATGATAAAGAATTAAGAACAACTTCTCCAAATAAAGATCAACATCGACAAACTAAACGACTAATCATCTGTTGGATTTGAGGCAGTGGTTAACTGGACGACATGCGTTGACCTTGACCTCGAATAGTCAAAAGGGTTGGAAAGTTGATGATACATTTCTCGGATTCTGTGATCTTATGCCCTTTTTACAAAAAGTTTGTCACTCTGGCATCACTTCCTTTTCTTTTATGTTTATATGTGAATTAAATATTGACAGGCGGTAATTCGTTAATAAGAAATTAAATAATTAATATTTAAATAAATAAAATAAAATAAAATAAAAAGGGCGAACGAAATACATGTGTGCATTCTTTATATTCGGAAATATTTTTTTATTAACTATTATATGAGTTGCTTCACATCATTGGGGTCTCAGAACCGTTAAAAAAAAAGGAATTTTAGTATTTTACAGAGAAACAAGAGATTTACTTGAAAATGTTATCTTCTATAATATACAGCCACCCTAGCTCTAGCTCTAGCTCTAGCTCTAGCCTCTAGGTGACTGTTTCTGGTCAAGAAGGACAAAAGATTCTTTAAGCCCATTTCAAGGGGAAAGTAATATTAATATAAGCTATCTTGGGAGACAAAATATGGGGGGTGCAATCAACATGGAGCCTGTTGCTATACTTAGATGTTTATTTAATAATCACGCAAGTGATAAAGAACATTCCGACCTAATGTATGATATTGTTAAATATTTGAGTAGAGAGTATAATCACATACTCTAAATAGGACATAATAGATGCGGAAATGTAAGAATTAAGAGTTAGTTTGTTTCTATTTTAATTTTTAATTTTCTGTTTTTTTAGTAAAATAATATGTTTATTTGAGTTGTTGGTTTCTGTTTTTAGTTTTGATTTTTCTTTCTAATTTCAAAAAATTATAAAACCGTAAAAGTGATTTTTGATTTTTATTTCTATTTTTTCATAATCCGATTTACTATTAAATATATAATATTGAATTAATAAATTGATTGAATTAAAAATATCTTCAAAATATATAAATCTCAAATATTTAATTTAGTAATTAAAATATATTTAAAAATACTAATTTATAAATAAATAGTTAAAATTTAAATTATTTATTAATGAATATTATATAAGAGATTAAAATTAATTTATTTTAATTTTTATCTAATATTTAATTATTATCGATGATAAAAATATAATTATATTGATAATAATAATAACTAAATTGAATTTTTGTTTTTATTTGGTAAATAAACTGCTCAAAACTTTAAAAAAAATGGAAGTAAACTCCCCTAAGAAGTAAGAAGATGGGCATTAGAGGAGAAAGTCCATTGTTAATGACAATTATTGCTTTTGTCTATATTGTGGTATGAAGATCTGATTTTCCTCGGTGAATTATCATCAACATCATAATTGGGTCCGGTGACCAAGATTGGAAACTTTAAGGCAAATGGAAGACAATTTCTGCCACGAAATTGACAAGGGCTTTGAATTCAACTAGAGAACTGTTCTGCACAAATCGCTTTCAACGCCTTGTCCCAAGCCAACAATTGATGATTATGTGACTGGTCAATATATGGATTTTTGTAGCAAATTGTTGTACAATATATGTATGGGCCCTTTTGACTCTGCGGCCATGCTTGAGATCAAAGGTTTCTGCACAAGCCTTGAGTTGGAGCTGAGGCTCAGGCTGGGCTTTCATTTCTCAAGCATAGACTTTGTAGGTGTCTTGCATACTCGTAATACCGTCACCTTTCAGCCATTTCTGTTTCCAATATCCATTTATTAATCTTAGGAGAAGCAAAGTCAATGATTCTTCGTTCTTTCTTATCACGAGAAGGACTAATACTTTCCCTTTCCATGTCCCTTAATAAATTCTTCTCTTCATTATATATAATTTTATCACATAAAGATGTATCAAAACGTCGTAATAGCATTATCAATTTAAAGATTCTTTTTTTAAAACAGATGAACCCGCAATCGCTATCTTTTAAATATACACTAAGTAAACCTGCAAATCACGCTAATCAAATACTTCATATTAAGCAAGTCTTGTATAACAGGCTCGATCAAAAGAGCGTAAATAGAGGTATTTGAACACAATTCCTTTTGACCTCACACGTGTCATTTCACCAACTTGACCACCTCTAAAAGCCATCAATTTAAATATGTTTTTTAGTAACTCTAAAAGTTTACGCAATGTGATGATTAGTAAAATAGAATTTTATGAATGCTATATCAGTGAATAAAAGTTATTTGTAGTTCTTTTTCCTCGATAGAATTGACATGTGCTGTAAATTTTATTTAAATTTACATACTAAACTTGTGATATACTAAACTTTTACAATCTTATACTAATTCATACTATACTTTTATTAAATATTAAATAAATTGTATTTAAATGTAATATATGTTAAATAAATTCAGGATATTTTTTAAATGTATCAATTATTAAAAATAAACAAAATTCTTTATCTTTACCTTATCCATTTTTTTTAAATTTGAATTTTTATTGTTATCATTTCCTTCTTTCTATCAAATAAGTCTCTTTTTTCTTTTAGCCAAACGTTCAACTTTAATTTGATAATTTATTTATTTTAAATATCTTGACATTTTCCGTATGCTAATTGATTTTAAAATATTTATCCTTCTTCGCATTTGATAATTTATTTTAAGATATTTATACTTCTTTGCATTTGATAATTTTTCTTCTTTTATCTTTTTTCCCTACGTTTTCAAAGTAAAGGTATTTTTTAATTTTAATTTTAATTTATTTTTTTCTTAATTCATAACCTTAAAACTATTTATTCTATCCACTTTTACTTCTTTTATATTTTTTTAGTCGAGTCCTTTCAATTTGTATTTTCAACTGGAGAGGAAGATATCATTTTTTTTCGTTTTACTTTCTCTCTGTACTAAATCAGAATCTTTAATGGGAAAATATTTAGCATGATGATCTTAATTGGAATATTATTCTCTGAATTATTTTATTAAGGACTTACGATGTTTGAGACATTCTTCACCATTTCCTATAACTAATTTCGTGATATTGTTCCACTAATAATGATTTAGCACTTGTTATGTGACAACTTACTAATCTTTTATAGTCTATCCATATGAAATGTGGTTATACACATATTAAATAGAAAGTTGTTAGTTCCTTTTAGTTACTAGAGTGGTTTGGTTGTAATAATTTTCTTCAATATTGAAATAGGATTTTGTAACCTTAAATCCTAGTCTCAAGTTCTTCACACGTTTTCACTTGAGTTGGGATCGACTTTTCAGAAGGCATTCTTGGGTTGAAAGTTGGAACGATCTTGGTCCTTCTAGTTTAAATGATATGCAATGATACAAATTGCTTGTACAGTTTTAAGTGGCTATTTAAATTGGATATGGAAAAAGGGTATGTACGTACCTACCTTACCACCTAGCCTCGAATTCAAGACACTATTCAACTTTTGGTCTCTTGGAATATTAAGTTGAAAAGGATGATATATTTTTAAGTGATAATTTCATTATTATTGGATCTTGGGTAGCACGTGTTACTTTCAAGCCTTCCTAGTTCTAGTTCTTATAATCTAACTACTAGATTTTGTATTGCATGATGATGGCCCTATTTAGCAATCAGCTGATTGTATTAGCTGTTAGCTGATAGCTGATTCTATCAGCTGTTAATTCTATCATCTAATTTGACTAGCAGATTGCATTAGTTGTTTGTCATTTGATGTTTGGTAAAATTAGTTGTTTAGTATTAGCTGTTTATGTATAAAATGACTTATGAGGACATGACTTTAAAACAAATTATAAGGATATGAATATTATATATCTTAGTATTTCATTCAA
>JANIPN010000003.1:20956299-20973261 GCA_027478595.1 Erythroxylum anguifugum
TTAGGTTGATTCCATCTGGACCGTGCTAAAAAAACATGACATCCAAATTAAAGGAGAAGATTGATCTTGAGGGTTATGTATGAAAGAAAATTTCTCAAGCCACAAAGGAATTTTACTATCTGGAGTTTGAGGTACAATAAAAAATATTACTTCCTTTTTTAATTGATTTGTATACATTAATTAGATAAATATTATTACATTATAAGTATTTATCAAAATGTTTTCTTTTATTTCAGAAAGAATTTTTTTGGGATTCTAAATTTAACGTGGTTATTAATAAAGTATAAGAGAGACAAGCACGTACACGTTATCGAGACTTTGTTGGTGCGATACACAAGGCTGATGTATGACCACCTTATATTTCTAAACAAATATGGCATCGTTGGCAGCAGTATTGGACATCACCTGAGACAATGTCCATTTCAGAGCGTAATTCTACCAACAGACGTGGAGGATCGGGGGGAGAGAATCTTCCCGTACATACGGGAGGATCTATTACTAACCACAAGCATACAGAGAGACTTATAAGTATTTACTTTTTACATTTATATTCTGATTTTTTTACTTTGTTGTATATCAATTTAAATTGATGTGTGAATTTTGGAATGAAAATAAGTGTATTATGGAGAATAATAATGTTATAAATGTCTAGTGTCATATATGGTTGTACTGTGAAGTAAATTTCTTTGTTCAATAGGGGTAAATATCATAAAAATAGAGGAAACTCTACCGATATTTTTATAAATTCTAGTTGACTTATAGCATTTTATTCTTATGTAGGAAAAGTCTATAGGCATGAGGCCTAAACCCTGTCAGCTCTTTTTGCACACTCACACTAAGAAGCATGACAATATGACATTCATCAACACCTAATGTAGAGAACTTAATGTATCTGTTAATATTAATTATTAATAATTATCACTTACTAATATAAACATTGCCTCCTAATATGAACAAATACAAAAAAGCATTCAGCGACAGTCTCAGCACTCTGAAGCTGTTGATAAGAGTCAGATATATCTTAATGTAGTGGGTGGTAGGGACTGTCGTGGAAGGATCTTCGGGTTAGGTTCATTTGCGAACACATTTTATTTGCAAGCCTCCATGTCCAGTACAACAACATTTAGTAGACGGTCGACAACCAATGAAGTCAATAAGCTTTGAAGCATAGTGTAGATATTGGCAACTCAGTTGCAACAGTCGATAACGTATATAGCTCAACTTCGTAATGAGATGGATGAGTTGAAGGGGAGCGGTAGCACCTCATCACAGCAATTAGAGCGTCCGCAGTCACCAAATCAATAATGTACTTGTAGTCATTTCATTTGAATTACAAATACTTATTATGTACAATTTAATGTTTTTATTATCAATTAAGATAATTTTAACAATTTTAACTTTATATCATCAATCAACTTTTTGTTTAAACAAATCAAAATATTATATACAGATAATTCATAACTGTTGAAATTATGCATTAACCATAAGATCATGAAGTAAAATTTAATGTTGAGATTTTTATAAAAAAACTTTAAACATATTTACTGATGGAAATTACAAGTACGTTGGTAAAATCCATTATATTTACCAACGGAAAACAACAAACCGTTAGTAAAATCCATAATATTTATCGACGGAACAAAGAATCATCGTCGGTAATATTGACAATTCGTCCCCAACTTTACCATCAGGATTTGCTGAAGAAAAACCGTCGGTATACTCACCAACGGGATAATCATTACCGTCAGTAATGTTGCAATAAAGTTACTGACGGAATAACCAATACCGTCTGTAAATATTCCAACAGAAAGAAAACGGTCGTAGATAAATTTACCGACGATCACAGCTAACCGACGGTTAGATAAAATGCCCGTCGGTAAATTTACTTACGGTCATTTTTACGACACCTTTGTCTGTCGGTTAATTCCGTCACCAATTTCTATTACCGACAGAATCCAAAGGTTTTCTGTCGATAATATCCACCGTTAAACGACATTTTTCTTGTAGTGAAGCTTATATGTCAGAAATCTCCAAGATTTCGCATACAGATGAACTCTAAGTTCATGTAAGGGCATATAACATCATAAATCACTGACATATATACCCAAAAGGATTTAAATACATCTTTGAACTCATATACAACCATGTATATATCAATATACAGTAGTATCTCCAATTACAGAATAATACAAAAGGACACAAAGAATCCGACGTTACACATACCCACCTACACACATACGCGCGCGCGCGCACACACACACGTATGAGCGCGCGCACACACACAAAGAGAAAGCCCACACACAGAGAGAAAGGTAGTCAAAATTAAAATTTACGTGGTCATGATGTGCTGATAAATGTTAAACTTGATATATGGATATAAATTATTTAATTGAAACGAAAAGAGTTTAATTTATTTAATCATAAATATAATGTATGATTGTAATTTATATTCATTGGCTACATATTTTAAAACTTAGTGAGTTATATTTAAATAATGGTTGAAAATTTTAATTTATTCAAGTTAGAATTAATTGTAAAGTTTGAGAAATTTTAGAAAAATATAAGGTATTTGATAAATAAGAATCAATATTAAATTTTATTGGAACCTATTTGATATTTAATTAGAATTGATTATAATTCTAATTAAAATTAATTAACATTAGAATTATATTTCAATTAAACTATTAAAATGTTTAAACATAGGCTTTATTTATAGAAGCTAGCATTCTTGACATATCTCTTTTACAATATTTATAAATTTTTCTTAGCTCATTTATTTAAATATTATTAGAGATCTAGGCGCTTGTTTGATTGTGATAATTTTCCCATAACCTCTTAATTCGAGGAAAGATTTAAAAAAATGATTTGTGATTCATATTTTATTATTTTATAAATTAATTATATTATAAAATCAAAATAATCTTAATTTTCAAGAAATGACGAAAAAATTATTTATGCATTTACATGTGTGTCGTCCTGATTTCTCGATATTTTTTTTTCATGTAGAGCATCTGTATATAGATTTAGAATGTCCCACTCACGATTTGAGATCATACCATTGAACAGGGAGCCGCATCAGCTTCAGAATTTCTACTGGCAAGAGCCAAATTATTTCCATTCATTGATGGGATGTCTTACCCAGGCCAAATAATGAGAAGCAATTTGACTAAAACAGAATACACTATAGGGGAATTCCTAAATATTTTGGTTAGATCTGTCGTCAACGATTTATTTACTTAGAATTCTAGGAAGTCACTGTGATTAACAAACCAAAACTTAAAACATAGGTTGTCTCTCTTTTGGGTAAGGTGGAGAGGACATGGAATTGATCCGATACACTTGTATTTACGTATACTTCCTCTCTCTCAAAAGGATATAAATTTGTTTCACAACAAAGAGACTAGAATGGATTGAGTACGTGTGGAGAGGGACGCTCAACATGTACACTTGTGTCTCGTTATCAACGAACGTATTTGCAGGATACTACAGGAAGGAAAGGATACTATTTAACTGAAAATGTCTTACGTTCACAAAATGGAGAATTAGGAGTAAATCCAATGAAATAACTAAAATTAATGGCGTTGAAGCCCGAAAGCAGGCCTTGGCAGATAAGAAAAAAGGAGTTCTTGCTTTTCGCGAATTGTGTGGTGAAGGAAAGTAACTACAGGATAGGTCAAGGGATCACAGATAAACTTGTCAGATGCTGACAATGAGAGGCATCGTTCACAACAATGTTGTTTTTGTTTTAAAACCTGTGGCCACAGACATACCTAGCTAGGGAACGTGTCTGCTTGCTGCTATTCTCGAAGCTCTGACTCTCAGTCTCAGTGACCAACAGGAACTAACCGAACTAACCACCAAAACTTTGTGGAAGAATAGGGAAAGACACTCCTCTGTGGTTTATGCAGTTCTAAGTATTGTTTTTTCTCTTCTGATGACAATAATACAAACCATCTAGCATTGCCATTGCTTTCCCCAATTGAACAGCTTGCCAAGGCATATTGGCATTATGCTTACTGTTCTGGAAGTTAAGAAGATTATTACACCATTTTGTTTTAGTCAGTGTATATTAACATGGCTTTTGCTCATAACTAACAGCAAGAAAGGTGCAAATTTGGCTTCATATGCCCGTTTCTCTTGTTGTATCCTTCCAATTTGTTCTTCATGACTCTCTCTTACCGCCCTTCAGTAAAGATTTGATCTTTAGCTCTAGCCTAGGTGACTGACCATCATCTGTTGTGACAAGCACAAAGTTTTAGTTGATTGCCAAGTACACGCTCTAGTGAGTAGTCAGTGGTATTCTCTAAACTTAAAGACAGTCTCTTGGTTTGTAACATCAAATTCAATTCACCATTTCTATGTGGTATATGTTTGAACTCACGTTTTGAATGAAAAAGCACTTTCATCCTGCAGCTCCATGATTCTAAATATATCCATGGGATGAACTACTTTTGCAGCTTTTTTCAGTGCTCAAAGGTTAAATCTCTCATGAATTATTAGGGTGCAAGAACAGAGAGTTGCTTATAGAAACATCCAGATCCTGAACAGGCATTCTTGTGGTCTGTCGTAATCTAAGTTAAGTTGGGGTCGTTCAAAACCAAGCGTAGGTTTTGGAATTTAGTTGATCAACCCCATATCTCATTCGCTGCAATTCCCACTTCTAGTTGTCTACACAAATTGGAGAAGGCTAAACTCTAAAGTGGTTGAATGTCTTATGTTTTTAGTTTTGTTTTTAAGTTGCAATGAGTTCACGAAATGGTTTATGTACAGAAATCAAACACGTGAATATGGGAAATATATATTTTGTAATTAAATTTTTTATACCCGTTGAGACTTGAGAATTATGGTGTGGTGTCTGGACCCACCGGAACACCTAGAAGATTGTTGGCACATGGAAACCATGGGCTACGGTGGTTTTCTTCTCTTATAGGGTCTAAGTACTAAAGTCAGGAGATGATAGGCCTTAGAGTTTCTTCCTAGACAGTTAGTTTCTGTTACTTTTTACCCTTTATCAATGCCTGGTCTCCTAGGGAAATTCGGGACTACCGCTTAAAATGCTGAAAGGAAAGTGAAGCCATTGCAGACCTTGTAGTCTCATAACCATGGTCAAGCCTCAAGAAGACAAATAACAAAACTCTTGCCCGTGAAGTTTGCATGTGACCATAAAGAGCTGTTACAATCAGTGCGCTTGACACACTCACGTGTGTTCTTTTCGGATCTTAGATGAAGTTATGCAGCCCTCTTAAGCCTTCCCAATGGAGAAGGACAGATAAAAGTGGACAAGCAAGTTTAAAGGCTGTGTTTTATACCAAAAGAATGCGGTCTTGATGGCAACAGGCAGAAAGAAGAGGAATATGTAGGGCGTGCCTAAACTTTTTAAACCTGCTTTCACTTTCTCGCTTCAATCACAATTAGCCAGAAAGAAAACAAAATTGCAAAACTCTTACATGTCTTCCTATTTACAAGTTGTGTTAAAAGTTAAAGAAGAAGCAGATACCAAGGGGAAAAGGAAGCTAGTAATAATATGGAATGATTGCGTTTGTAATCATCATAATAATCCGCAATTTACTTAAGTTTAAATTCTTGCTATGAATGCTCAAATTGTAATTTCTACCTGAACTATATTATGTAACTTGGCTCACTTAAGAAATAAAGAATAGTGCATATAATAGGGTAGGTAACTTGGCTTCGATTCATTTGCCTTCTTATACATTGTCAAGTATTCAAAATAATTGATACAAGAAGTGTTCACATAAACAATCGGGATGAGTCACATGCAGCAACATATTGACATATGGCATAGAAAGATTGTTCCTGAGCTAAATGAACCCCAACCCAAGTTCACATAAAGGAAAAGATGATTATTAATTATACAAGGAACCTTTGCTTTTGTTTGCTGTAGTGTATGAGAGCTTTGTACTGCTCTTCCTTTATATGTATATCTCAAAGCATCAGTAACTTTTGGCAGCCTCAAGAAGCTCTCTTGTACCTCTAGCTAGACACACACCCTTCCCATCTTCTGTTTTCTCTTCTGTACCTCTGTCTCTCTCAGCCACATACTTGCTAAGCATGGGTGGCTTTAGTTTTAGAAGCTTCACATTTATGTTATTCATTACTGTTCTAGTATGGTCTTCAAGTTTTGATACTTGCATTGCCAGGAGAGGCAAGTATTTGAGGCATGGCAGAGCTAACTCAGCTTCTCTGTACAAGAAAAAAGGCAAGAGTCATCGTAGCAGCCACTACAATAACCATCATAAAGGGTCAAAAACAAAACCTCCATTACCACCTCCACCTAAGAAAGCTCCATTGCCGCCTTCACCTAAGAAATCTCCATTACCGCCTTCACCTGAGAAAGCTCCATTGCCGCCTTCACCTAAGAAAGCTCCATTACCGCCTTCACCTGAGAAAGCTCCATTACCGCCTTCATCTCCAAAGCCGCCAAAAGAAGACAGGCCTCGAAGCCCTCCACAACAAGGGTCTGCAACATTTAATGTACTAGATTTTGGTGCCAAGGGAGATGGCAAGATTGATGATACGAAGGTTACTCTCAATCCTTATTTTTACTGGCTGAATGACATGGAAGTGGTTTCAGTAAGACACAAAAGGTAGTAGAATGCATGAAGCATATAATGTATAGTTTGGAATTTGCAACTGAAGTGAGCAGATTCAAAAGTCTGCAAATAAGGGAGTTTTCTTTCAGTTGCAAGTTCTTTTGTGCACATTGAATTCCACCTTTTCTTCTTTTCGGTAGGTGTCCACAATTTTTTTTTTCTAGGAACTCATAAACAAAGACCATAATGCAGATGTTTAGTTAGTTCGTAGCTGCATACTCTATCTTGTTCATAGGTCACTATTTTTCCTTTCATTTGCCTTAAAAAGCATGAAATCACTAACAACTTATATAGCACACTTGTGCTGCTAGATCATAGCTCTTCAGTTTGATCAGCTATTTTAAGGGGCGTGGGGCGTCCAGGTCGAACTCAAGATGCATATGAATGCCAGCACTTTAATCCCGTGAGTAGGAAAACAATATAATATGTTTCTCCACTGTTTAGGAAGAGCAAAAGTAAACAGCACGAACAGAATCAGAGAGAAACAAAAGAACAACAGAGCCACCTAGGTGGGGACCAGTCCAAAAGAATGGATTCTCGTTATGGCAGTTATGTCACGATTGCAGAAATAATTGCATACAGTTTTACTCAGACCAATTCAGTGACTATAATTATTCTTACCTAGCCTAGTAGTAGTAATGTTGGGGTGATGTGGAAATGCAGGCATTCCAAGCTGCGTGGGGCTCAGCTTGTAAAGTTGGGGCGTCAATGATGCTAGTTCCAGCAGGATATGTTTTCCTAGTGGGACCCGTTTCTTTCTCTGGTCCATACTGCAAACCGAATATAGTGTTTCAGGTAATTAATTGTACAAATTTGCATAATTATCTGGTTATAAGAAGAATTGAGGCTAATCAGTTTAACCTTTACCAGCTGGATGGCACAATTATTGCTCCCACGAATGCCAATGCTTGGGGGAGGGGGCTTCTACAGTGGCTTGAATTCACAAAGCTTGTAGGAATCTCAATCCAGGGAAATGGCACCATTGACGGTAGCGGCTCCATATGGTGGCAAGACGAACCCTTCGGTGATCCTGGGGATGATGAAACTGCATTCGCTGTCCCTCTAAACAGCACAGTAGCAGAACACCCTGTAATTAACTCCAACATGCAATTCATTTCACTGTTATCACTTTCTGTGTTATCTGCAGCTGATCATTCTTCTTTCTGTACTATGTGGTGGTAGATAAGAAGTGAACTCAGCCAGAAAATGCCAAGTATCAAACCAACCGTATGGACCACTCGTGCAACTCTCTATTTCTATCATCATATTTCACCTTGATGCTGTCCAAAAACATGATTGAGGTGTTTTCTTTTCACAGGCACTACGCTTTTATGGAAGTTTCAACCCAATAGTCACTGGTATAAGAATTCAAAACAGTCCTCAGTGCCACCTCAAGTTCGACAATTGCATCGGAGTGGTGGTACATGATATAAGCATCTCATCTCCTGGGGACAGTCCTAACACAGACGGAATCCACCTACAGAATTCCAAAGATGTTCTGATACACAGCAGTGATCTTGCTTGCGGTAATTATAAGTAATATCTTCTATGAAATTGTTAATTTAGATAGCTTTGGTCACAAACTGAGTGGGCGAAGCTTGTCCACTCATGTAAATGCACATGGAAAGGGGCAAACAGTTTAGATACATTCCAGAGGTTCCGATAAAAACATGCCAATCTTATCTGTAAATTTTTACCTCAATGTTCAACGGCCACTAATTATTTGACACGGGCCCCATGGATTAGAAGAATACAATCTTTGTTTGTATTTCACATGGTGTTCTTGTGTCTTCATCAGCTATTGTAGTTTCTGGTTCCATTCCCTGTCTACTTCCCTGCACGGCAGTCTTGACAATTTTTAGCATAACATATATAAATGTAGTTGGAAGTGCTAAGAAGTTTATACGACTGAGGAATCACAAGAAATTAAACCTAGACACTAGTGCAGTCTTGTAGAAAAAAGAAGCTCCGGTCATTGAAATAGTTCGTGGCGACCACAAGCATGCACTGAGGAAAGAGATGCTTACGCTTGAGTGTTTTTGTTTTTCGCAGGAGATGACTGTGTTTCTATACAAACTGGATGCACAAATGTGTACGTACATAATGTGAACTGTGGGCCAGGACATGGAATCAGCATAGGAAGTCTAGGAAGGGATAATACCAAAGCCTGTGTCTCAAACATCACTGTCCGAGATGTGACCATGCACAACACAATGACAGGTGTTAGAATTAAGACATGGCAGGTATGCGTACTGAAAATCCCACAAACATTCAACAATTTCAGATGATCTAATTAACAGACTTGCTGGAGATTAGTTTTTTGTGGTCTCAGGGATTTGATTATAGTTCTTCCATTAGCACAGGTAGATGCATGTACGTAATCTAAAAAATTTTAAAAGTGCAGGGTGGATCAGGATCAGTGCAAGGAGTGCTGTTCTCCAACATTCAAGTTTCAGAAGTCCAACTACCTATCGTGATCGATCAATACTATTGCGACAAAAGCAGCTGCAGAAACCAAACATCAGCCGTGGCTTTATCAGGAATCAACTACGAAAGAATAAGAGGAACATACACGGTAAAGCCAATACATTTCGCCTGCAGTGACGCCTTACCATGTATCGACATTCGTCTAACCACCATACAACTCAAACCCCTGCAAGAACGCTATCACTTGTACAGCCCCTTTTGCTGGCAGACCTTTGGAGAGCTCAACACTCCTACAGTTCCCCCGCTTGACTGTTTACAAGTTGGCAAGCCATTAAACAACCGCCCTTTATCAGATCACAACCTATGTTGAGAGAGTCTTTCACTTGCTTACAGGATGTTTGATGATTGTGAGAGTACACAGTTAGAGGTAGTTGTAGTATGGTCAGGCATTGTATAGAAGAATTTGCGCTGTTATGTATTCCTGGTTTGCAAGAATACAAGAAAAGTGCATGTGCTTGAATCCTGGTGGTGGAAATAACGAAATAAAACTACAAATTGTCGATACATTCAAGTTTCAACCAGAACTAGAATATTCAATTGTAAAATTTAAAATAAAATATTTAATTAAAATTTAACAAATACTAATAAAATATAAATTGAGATTAATTTTACAGTTTAACAAATTAATTTATCTTTTTTTAGTGAATTCAAATTCATATCGTGTACTTATAAAAAGGAAAATTTGAAAAAAAAATTAAATGTAAAAAATTGAAAATTTGAGATAAAAATTAAAATTAATAGGAGTATTATAATTTTTTATTATTTTTATTTAGAAAATATTTCCTTGATCCAAGACTACTTTCCTTCCAAGCCAAACTTAAGAACACGCATCAATTTTATAGTTCTAAATTTCTAAACCTCTTTACACGGTAACTCCTGCAGCTCACAAATGCTATTCGAAAGCTTCCAATCCACCAAAACCTGCTGTTTATGGCCCGTGAAGCACCGAGCGACTTGTTGATGCCCTAAGAGAAGATGAGCTCGAGCAATGAGTTTCGATTCTTCTTGTCTTGCGACATCAATCTTCCAGTTACGTTTCGCGTCGACCGGCTTGAAGGATCGTTGTCCTTCTCCAAATCTCCCAATTTAGGTCTGGACAAGTTCTATTTTCGACTGTAACTAGTATTGTATTGGGTTGGTTGGTGCATTGAATTTCATTGATCTCTAAAGTTCGTATCCTTTAGCATTTTAGACGTACTTTTTCTAGGTTTTGGCTGAGTTTTTCGCTGAACTTTTGCTTGTTTGGTGATTAATTGTTCAATTTTATGTTTTTCTAATTTTTTCAGAAATTGATTCTACGAACGATGAGGGAAGTGCTGAGTTATTTGTTGAGTGTGCGTTGTACATTGATGGCGCTCCATTTGGGCTTCCTGTGAGAACAAGGTTTTGATGTTCTTTGTTTAGTGTTAAAATTCTGGCAACACTGTTATAAGTTTCTTGTATTCTGACTTTTGATTTAAAAATTTTCACTAAAAATTATAGAGTTTATATGCAAGAATGAGCCCGTAATCTAATGACTTGAGTTTTGAGTTAGAGATATAGGTTTTCTTTTTATATGAACAACTCTAAAATAGAGATTTACTAAAATTTTGACATGTTACTAGACCCTTATGTGGATAAGAGATCTTGAATTCAAATTGAGTCATCCTCATTTATGATGAATTTATATTACGTTCTGTTTGTTGGTAAATTTATGATACAATGTGTTTTCCCATTCTTGTATGTGAGGAGAGCGTGTTAAATAAAAATATAGTTCATTTATTGACGTCACCTATCAATTTAAGCTTTTGGGTTGAATGGTTTTTCAACATAGTATTAGAGTCAATCCTAGTCCAATGATGGGCCTTATCACATATGTCCAGTCTTGTGGACACTCGTAGATGTTAAGTCTGTGGGCACGCACAAGTATCTAGTCCTACAAATTTTGCATACCAAATATCCATTCCTGGGTGTGAGGGGGGTGATGTTAAGTGTTAAAATACTGACATTGATTAAAAGCAAGAAAATTGGAAAAAGTTTATATACAAGAATAAGCCCATAACCTAATACTTTACTTCGAGTTGTGATGTAGGTTCTTTTGTATATGAACAAGCCCAACTTTGAAATGAAGATTTATTAAAAAAAAAAGCAATATAATTGATCTTTGTGTTTACATTTTTCTAGTGAATAAAGTTTATGCGTTTTTTATTGGTTTCAGGCTCGAATCAGGTGGACCATCGTACTATTGGAATGAGCTCATTACTTTGACTACTAAGCATAGGGACTTAACTGCACATTCACAGCTTGCCTTTACAGTAAGTGACGACTGGAGAAGTGTTGTTTTGTGTTTAGCTGCTACCGACAGTGTATTAAAGCTACATCTGTTTCATACTAAACTATAGGTTAGCGTGTCTCCAATTTTCTGTTTTTTCAGTCTCCACGTTGTCCTACTTTTTAATATAGAATTAGAAAAAGAAATTACAATTTATTTATAATATGCATGCGTCCAGTAGATTTTATTGGTGTGCAACCAAGGTTTATAACTGTGCTTAGTATTGATCTATTTGAAAATTTAGGTTTGGGATGTTTCTCGTGGCAAGGATCAAGGACTCATTGGTGGTGCTACCATACTTCTCTTCAATAACAAGTTGCAACTGAAAACAGGCAAACAAAAGCTTAGGCTTTGGATTGGGAAGGAAGCTGATGGATCAATTCCAACAACCACTCCTGGAAAGGTCTTCAAATATTCTTTTGTGTGGAATGTACATCTGTGTAGCTTTTTCTATTATCTCTTAGCTGCACATTGTGAATTTAGGTCCCCAGGCATGAGCGAGGGGAGTTGGAACGACTGGAAAAGCTTGTAAACAAGTATGAGAGGGGGCAGATTCAATGTGTTGATTGGCTTGATCGGCTCTCATTCAAAGCTATTGAGAAAATTAAGGAATGTGAAAGTAGTAAAAACGGAAGTTCTCATTTGTACTTGGTTGTTGATTTTTGCAGCTTTGAACATCGAGTTGCTTTTCAGGTAGTAGTCCAATACTTCATTCATCAGATAACTTTCTAACTATTCATTCATCAGATAACTGTCCAACTAAACTTTCATTTGTAGTTGCTGTATTGCCACAACTTTTTGAAGCTTCTGAAATGATCAATTTTAAATCATCAGTGTAGTCTCTTTATTTACCTTTCTGTTCTCCTCGGTTTAGTAATATATGAACCATAGGACCTCCTTAACGACCCCACTCTTTACATTTTGTGCTGAATCCTTAAGAATCATAGTTATTCTACTTTTTTTTATATCAAACTAATTTACATGGTTATCATTTTTACGTAATTTGAAGGAGTCAGGTGCAAAGTTCTTACCATCCCCAACAGATTTGAAAAGTGAACTGGTTATTGTGTGGGACTCGAAATAATTTACATGGTTGTTATTTTTACATAATTTGAAGGAGTCAGGTGCAAATTTCTTGTTACCATCCCCAATAGCTTCAACAAATGAACTTGTGATTGTGTGGGACCCAGAAGTTGGAAAGATAAATCCTTCAGAGCACAAGCAACTAAAGCTGGCCCGGAGTTTAACACGTGGTATTATTGACAGAGATCTGAAGCCAAGCAATAATGAGCGAAAGTAAGTGTAAAAATCTCCTGATTGAATGTGCACTTAATTTATTTTTTAAATCTGTTTATGTTCTCTCCTGGTCATTACATTGACTTTCATCGAATCTCTTATCCATATGCCTACAAGTTTTGAATGCAGAATTTAGATAAGACAATTGAAATTGTTCAAAAGATGTTCTTGTATGCAATATTCTTGCTGGATCTATCTTCTCTGACAGTTACATTATAGAGGATTAATCTTATCCTTTTCAACATTGCTTCTGCTTGCTTGTTTAGGGTTTTATTTACGTGAACTGTCAGTGTGTCATCTTGTGTGCTTCTTGTTTGTAAGGTCGATACAGAGAATTCTAAAATACCCACCAACAAGGACTTTGAGTGGAGATGAGAGACAGCTTCTGTGGAAATTTCGATTCTCACTGATGTCCGAAAAGAGGGCTCTCACAAAGTTTCTAAGATGTGTTGAATGGAGTGATGTTCAGGTCAGTAGGTATTGTCATTTTATCCTCTGTAGTTAATGTCTGGACCAACTAATTGACATCCTGCTTTTATCTTAGATTCTTACAAATATGTGCATGAAGTTTTGAATCTCCATAAAATTCCAATAGTCCTGCTTTAGAAAGTTTTGTGCTAATAATTGGTGAATTAGTAGGTAATCTTATAAGTTCTGCTTGATTGTATCAGCATCATTGGACCTTAATCATGTGGAAATGTCTTTTGCTCATGCCATTTTCATTCTTATGTTCTCTACTGGTCTGTCATCTGTATCTTTGTATGGAACAACATATAAATCATCTTTAAAGATCGTTGTGCTGGTGAATCTGCAGGAAGCAAGACAGGCATTAGAATTGATGAATAAGTGGGAAATGATTGATGTTTCTGATGCATTGGAGCTTCTATCACCTCTTTTTGAAAGTGAAGAGGTATGTATATTAATATTTGTTGCAGTCTAAATTTTCTGTTTATTAGCTGTTGTTTAGTCTTCAAGTTTATGTTATGAGCTGGTTCTGTAAGATAAAAAACAGATTATGGCCTCCAGACATTTTATGCACCCGTTCATTTGTAAAAACTGGAATGAATTGAATGTAAAGGTATCATATGCGGATGTGAAGGCCCAAGTCATCCTTAATATCGGATGAGAAATTGTAATGGAAAAAGGCACAGATGCTGTGGAAATGACTATAGACTTAATAATTTCTCATTTGGACAGGTTCGTGCATATGCTGTTAGTGTTCTTGAAAGAGCAGATGATGAAGAGCTTGAGTGTTATCTACTTCAATTGGTTCAGGCTCTTCGTTTTGAACGTTCAGATAAATCTCGGCTTTCTCAATTCCTTGTTCAACGATGTATGCGGTGTCCTTTGCATCTGTGCATGATATGCATATGCATGGCATTATGAGCTTAGTTTGTTTACTGCACTGAGTCTGTTGCTTATGTTTGGCAGCCTTAAACAATATTGAGTTGGCTAGCTTCCTACGTTGGTATGTGACAGTGGAACTTTATGATCCTGCTTATGCCAAACGTTTTTATTGTACCTACGAGATCCTTGAAGAGAGTATGATGAAGGTGTGATTTACTTTTCTGATCACTGATGAGAATGTCATCTCCTTATGCCCTATAAAACCTGCAGCTTATGGGAATTCTTTTCAGATGGGAATCTATATGCTTCAGACATTCCTTGCTATACAAAGTCACCATTGCTACTTGTTCCTTTTCAGATAACGTACATATTATAGATCACAATATATGGAAACAATAAACTATTGGGCGTTAAAAGTTTGAATAGTGATGATGCATATTCCTCTGGTGTAAAAGATAAGTATAATCATGATATAGTCACAATTGAACAAGAGGTCTATGTGCTGGTAACATTAAAAGTATTATAGGGATCAGTTAGAAACTGAGGAAGTCAGATTTTACCGTGAGGCTTTGGAAATAATCTTTTTGCGGTCATCGACCTAGATTTGGTATAAGTATGATGTGTAGTTTACTATCATATTGGTGGGGACTATTTTCTTACTTTTAGATATGCATTGCATTCTCAAATAATCCAGGCTTAAATGCACTGCATTTGACACTTGATATGTATATTTTTCTTATTAATTTATTACGATTATCATGTACCCAGAAGAAAATCTTGAATGGAGAACAAACTGATTAATTAGAAAACTAATGTCTTGGTTTTCAGAACAAGCATATTAAGTTTCCAAATCACTACTATTGTAGTTTTGCTGATCGCTTAGATTTAATTTTGTAAATATATTTGCTTACGTATTTCAATATTAGATATGTTCACTTTGACAGTTGGCAGCTGGTCCAGATCGGGAAGACGATGGCTATAAGTCATGGCAGAGTTTGGTGCGTCAGACCGAGTTGACGGCCCAGTTGTGTTCGATAATGAGAGATGTAAGAAATGTTCGAGGCAATACTCAAAAGAAGATTGAAAAGCTTAGGCAACTTCTTTCTGGTCTTCTTAGTGAACTGACCTATTTTGAAGAGGTAGAGTTAAGCTTTGTGGGACTCTTATTAAGAGTTTTTACTTTGTGATGGAACATAAATGATTGCACAAGTTTTTGTTTTGCATTTAACGAGTTACCCACTATGTTTCCAGCCAATAAGATCACCTTTGACCCCAGGTGTCCTCATCACTGGTATTGTGCCTTCAGAGTCATCAATTTTCAAAAGTGCGCTACATCCCTTGCGTCTGACTTTTAGAACACATAGTGGTGGGACTTGCAAGATCATATTTAAGAAGGGTGATGATATTCGCCAAGACCAACTGGTAAATGCTTAACTTTTGCATCTCTCTCTCTCGCTCTCTCTCTCTCTCTCACACACACACACACACACACAATGGTTAACTTTAGCCGTAGAATTGGTAAATTGCTGAGAGGGATGTTAGAAGAAGTTGATTATCTTGTTGGTTTACAATTCTTTAGGTTGTTCAAATGGTATCTCTAATGGATCGACTACTTAAGCTGGAAAATCTGGATCTGCACTTGACTCCATACAAGGTGCTTGCTACTGGACAAGATGAAGGCATGCTTGAATTCATACCATCGCGATCTTTGGCTCAGGTAGTTTTGGTTTTTGTCAGTGATTTATTTAATTGGAATATTCTTTTCCCAAGTGCTTTGTACTTTTCAAATTTATCATTATTAAGGCATCTTAGCAAAAATAGATTTCTGGTATATAGAATGTTACCATGGGTTTCTAAGGTGGTCTCTTGAAAATCCAGATTCTCTCTGAGCATCGTAGCATTACAAGTTATCTACAGAAGTTTCACCCTGATGAACACGGCCCATTTGGGATAACAGCTACATGTCTCGAAACGTTTATAAAGAGCTGTGCTGGCTATTCTGTCATAACGTATATACTGGGCATTGGGGACAGGTAATTATTGGGTAGTAGTCTACTTAGTTCAGAGATGTATCTTCATAAGTGAATCTCCATATTGATCATTTCTCTTCATATTGAAGGTTCATAAAGAGAAAGTAAGGGGAGGCAGCATGCTTGTTTCTTAAAATGTATAGCCATTTCAAAAAGCATCTGTTGATGAGTTTTGGTTCCTGAGTTCTTTATTAGTTATGCATGAAGCAGAATTTAGGAATGAATGGAATAAATTTTTTATCATATTGTGATGGTGGCGCGAGGGTATCTTGTCAGATTGAGTAAACTTTCATTGAAGTTGACTGCACAATCAACAATCACATTTGCTGGGGGGTACCTATGATGTACAGATTTTTAAATTGCATTTACTCAATAGTGTGGTTCTCTTTGTTGGTAGTATTCAGAAGCTTCTTAAAGTGATATCTTTTGCTCTGCATTGAATACTTGAACATTTGATTCCAAAATTGTTTCTTATTATGTCAAAATTAACTGCAGGCACCTTGACAATCTGTTACTTCGGGATGATGGTCGTCTTTTCCATGTTGATTTTGGATTTATTCTTGGCCGAGATCCCAAACCGTTTCCACCTCCAATGAAGCTTTGCAAAGAAATGGTTGAGGCCATGGGTGGTGCCGAAAGGTGATTCTCTTCTTCATTACTCATGAAAATGATTGAGGAAGCTTAAGGACCTTAATTTGTAATGGTGCAATCCTTAAATTACTTTTTCCCATCCTGCAGTCAATATTATACCAGGTTCAAATCCTATTGTTGTGAGGCATATAACATTCTCCGAAAGTCAAGTAACTTGATTTTAAATCTTTTCCACCTGATGGCGGGTTCAAACATCCCTGATATAGCTTCTGATCCTGAAAAAGGAATT
>JANIPN010000003.1:20994265-21012333 GCA_027478595.1 Erythroxylum anguifugum
GCCTACTGGGTGCAAGTTGAGATAGAGGTCGGGATCAGTTCGCGTCTGCATTAGTATTTCTTAATGTTGTATTCCGCCATCTTTG
Organism: Erythroxylum anguifugum; assembly: GCA_027478595.1. NCBI lineage: Eukaryota > Viridiplantae > Streptophyta > Magnoliopsida > Malpighiales > Erythroxylaceae > Erythroxylum > Erythroxylum anguifugum. Next base: position 20,994,351 of record JANIPN010000003.1, read on the forward strand.
TAAACTGATTAGTTTGTTGACTTCATGGTTACTGTAAAATATCATTAAATGATTGTATCTACTGCAAATGTTTTCTACTGTCTACTGTGTTTGCCGCGCTAACGTAGAATGAATAGTTTAAAAAAAATGTATACTGAGTTTTAACCGACCGACTGATGTAGTACGCCACCCTCGCGGAGCACGGACTCGGATATCACCAACGATATCGGGTTCGGGTCACTCGGGAGTGGGGTGTTACAGCCCATCTGGTTACAAGCCTTACATTTCACATTAGACCTAATCCAACAATAGTTGAGAGTATGATATTTCCTTTTATAGTGGGGATAAGTTACAAACTTGTTCTCCTTTTGCCCTCCAGTATGTTGACCTCCTTTTTTCATCAAGTTTTTTTTTTATTTTTTCATTCTTCTTCATTCCTTCTATGTAACTTGTGTTGACTTGATTAGGTCTAGTATTCACCTAGAAGTCTCTTTTGATATGTTCTTATCACCTTAGCACTCTCCTTTATTCTTGAGCTTAAAGATAGTTTATAAGCTCCATTACTTTGATTTGTGTCATATCTTTGGATTCCTCCAAAGCTAAAATCTTGGTTTCAAACTTTATAGGAATACCAATGAAAACCTTGTCAACAATTCTCCTATTTTCTGAGAATTACCCAAGTAGCCGAAGTTAATTTATAACTTTCATAAGCTTATTCTGTAGTGGTTTTCCATTTTAGATGCCTAAAATTCTCTCTATAAATTTGAAAGTTGAAGTTGTTTTGTCCTTTTAGACCTTTCAAACTACCTTTTGATCTTGTCACAAGCCTCTTTACTAGTTTTATACGTTGCAATCCTAGAAAAATTACCTCCAAAACTAAAGCATATCTAATAACCAAAGGTTTATACATCTTAACTTTCTCTTTATTATAATTCTTTAGTTGATTCATTCTTGGATTATGTGGAAGTTGAGTGGAGCAACCTCTGCCTCAACCACATCTTACAGATCAGAGGCTTATAGTAAGCCTTCATCTTGATTGCCTATACAATATAATTTTCTCTATTAGATAATGGAAGTGATGATGGAGAAGCTTGGTGAACCCATTCTAGCAACAAAGGTTAGAAAGTAATATTTTTTAAAGAATTATACTTATTTTCTCATATATCCCTTTATGATCCTAAACGCTTTGATTCAATGTTAAAAATTTCTAAGTCTTATGGTATTTATTTCTAACACTCTCTGCAAGAACAAGATTGAGGATTTAGAGTAGAATATCTTTTTAAACAAGACTGAGGATTAAGATTACAATATCTTTTTATGTTTTTCATTCGATTCAAAGTTTTAAACACACAAAACGAATTATATTATAAGATATGCCAAGATTTGAGAAATCTTAGAAAACTTTAATATAACTAAATCTAGTAAGAAATATTTCAATACAAATCATCTTGTTCATATCGAACCTTTTTAACAAGATGATCTGTTAACTATAAAGATCACCAAAAAGATTACTTATGTCAAAGTTCTTCATCTAGCACGCAACTTAATACTCACTCATGTTGAAATAGATATAAATAAAACACACAACTTAGGATGCGGACATGTCTGAAACCATATTTTTTTACTGGAAGCATGATATTATGCACATGATTTAATACAAGACAATATAAATATTATGCCATATGATGGAGCGGTTTCAAAAAGATACGCAACTTAAGTCACAAATATGTCTATGTCCATGTTCCTTGCTAGGAACAAATATGCCATACATAACTTAAAACACATGCATATCTGTACTTGTGCTCAATTCAAAACTTATCAAAAACTAACTAATTTGAATTTGAGAGAATGTCAACTTGTATGTTACCATGAAAATACATCAACACCAACAATAATACCTCCTAAGTCTACATTACAATCTAAGGCACATGTCTACGACTACATGGGCATGCATATATCACCTAAGAAGAATGATCAGAAGTCCTAACATTAGAAGGTATTGTTTTATTTTCCTTTCTAGGTTGATAAGTTTCATTGTTTTATCGGCCCACATGACAAGAAGTTTCGCAAGTGGGAATTTAGCCAAAATGTTTGGTGATGGAGAACTGGTCGAGCTTTGATGTCAGCATCAATTGTTCATCTGAAGCCCATCAGAAAGCTCGCTGATGTCGAAGGTAGCAATGATAACATTTGTCTAGCTATTGCTGCATTCTAGATTGAATTAACCACCTCCTAGATGTGAACTCTAAGAAACATACTAAATCTGCAAACAATGTGTTGTAGCAAAATATTTGCAGTTATCTTAGGATTTGGTAAGATTCTTGGCGTGAACTACGTTAACACTGACTGATCGAAGTAACTAAATGCGTTGTCATCTTCCTCGTCATCATCTTCAAAATCCCTTTCTTCGGAGTTTGAATGCATAAGGCTTCCATCTTCAAAAAGTAAAGGTGCCACGTCTTGGCTTCTCTGGACCTTCCTGTCATTTATCTCTATAACTGAAATGATCTTGTTCTTAATGCAATTTTCCACTGTTTCCTCTCCAATATCTCTAGGCTGCAAGCCAAGAATGGAAAAGCAGTCTCCTTGAAAGTCTGGATCATTTGATGACAGGATGAGTCCAGCGATAGATCTTGCCAAGTCAGGGGCATAACTGCGAATCTTAAGATAGGAAACACTCCAACAGTCAATGAAAGAGCACAAACTGATGGATAAAAGAAATTTCCATTACTATGGAATTACACAAGAAATTTAGTTATTATAAATGATGAAAGAGTTGACCAAAAACATATAACTTATATCCTGAACTTCATGACATTCCCAAGGACAAGAGGTATTTGAGATGACAAGATAGAAGATTCCACCTTAAGGGCACGAACACTGAGAAGAGCTCCTGCATATTTCTCCTTCAAATTGATCAATGCAAATTTAACCGCCCTCTTTATAAGATAACAATCGGGTTGATTTTTATGCTTCGCTAATGGAATCATTACCTTGGCGACAAGTCAAGGGCAATTGCATAATGTATATGACACAAAAAACCAGAGCAAGAAAATATACAATCAGAACTAAGAAGGTCAATGGTGGATATTGCTTATGGTAGCTATGGATGACCATAGCTATATGAGGTGGTGAGTTTTCCCATTCAATTAAGTGGCCATCTGGATCCACGTCTCCCAAAGACAATCCAAAACTTTTCCAATCGATGCTAGTCAATGCTTTTAGTGATGATTGGGGAATTGAGCAAGGACTGAAATCTTTAAAATACAAAACCTGTTAAAGAAAAGAAGGGGGAAAAAAATCTCAGTTACTAGTACGAGATCCACAAAAACAGCCACAACAAAGATTTGTCATCAACTTTCCACTTGAGGTGAAGCTTTCCAAACGATAACACTTTCATAATAGAAAAAAATCATGGACAAAAATAACTGGAGAAAGGATATAAACCTCTGTTTTAGAACTACACGCCTTGATATGAGAACAAGATGCCTCCACCTCACTTAATACAATCACAACCTCCACTCTCAGCCCCGAACTCCTGTGACTTTCCATGCTGCATGCTGTTCCACTTCCAACCTTAAGATCCTTCCTAACAAAGGATGAAGAATTCATTTATTTTAAGTAAGTCTAGGACACAATAACGCCACAGAAATTCATCAAATCAATGAAAATATAACATCTGGTCTTTATTTCTGAAAATTTCAATACATGATTAAAATAAGAGAAATTTTCGTTTAAAAGATAAAAAATGTAATCCTATAAACTGTCTAAATCAACAACTTAGTTAAGTTTCCAATAGTTTTGCTGGAATAGTTGACTCCTTAAAATCTCCAGTAGCTAGGAACTCAAAAAACATCTATACTCTAGGAGGTCACCAAGTTAACCATCCATGTATTTGGTCGGAAAAGTATTAAACAAGAATATTTTTGACTCTACAGAAGATCCCAAATCTTTATTAACCGCAATCTGAGCAGTCTCCCAAGTAAATACATGCCACCTTTTTTTGTATTATCTATTAATTGATTCTGATAATTTGAAAATATATACATTCTGATCATAACAACAGGAAGAAAGGAAAAGAGCTTACAGTAAACTTACCAAGGGAAGCATTCACACTTTTGACTCAAACTCTGTCCATGCTTTAATAGATAATTTTCAAGGCCTGACTTTAGGCGTTCTATGTTTGAAGCTGAGAAAGGTAAAGGGTTGCTCTCATTTGCTAGAAAGACATTTTCAAGCCTTGATCCAGGAATATCTGCACCTTCAGCTACAAGCTCGATTGCAACATTCTGGATTGGAAAAACTGGTGTAGATAAAAACTCCCACAATATTTTACCAATATTTCTGTGTAACTAGTATGCTATTAGTTATGTATAATTGTATATGTTTATACGCTCAGAAATTGCAACTTGAACTTACGGGGATGTTTAGAACAAGTATCTGCAAAACGAGACAGGCAAGCAAACTTGGGTAGTTAGCAATTGATCAATTAAAATAACATAATCTACAACTTGATCACTGTTACATTTTCTATGCACCAACAAAAGGAGTTGCAGAGATCACAAACTCTGCAAAGCTAGCAATGAACCCTATTAAATTAACAGCGGCAATTTAGAGAAAGCCAAATAACCTTTTGAAAATACTTTCTGATCTCTGCCAACAAAACATGAATGCTCTCTGAAAGACATAGACATACTTCGGTCCCACTGGCCAATTGAACCATACCAAATAACTTCAGATGAAACAATTAAGATACTAAAACCCCAAAGAAAAAAAATGAAATTGAACCCACACCTGAATTTCACACCGTTCTTTGGTTTCGAGGGTAACCGAATCAACCTTCTTCTCTTATTAATTTCTCGTAAATTCAATTGATAATGGTACACCTCAAGATCAGAAATGCCTGCAAATAGATATTTCCTTATGATGCATTATAATAAAATAATCTGAATTAATACTAATCAAACAAGCCAATTTTTCGGTAAGTAACCAAGCAAACTATTAATTAGTTATTAATCAAGGGTGTTACAGTGAAGCAAATGATAACTTACTGGTGGTTCTAACTGCAAGCGAACCATCTGAAACAAAGATCCAAGTATTAAATAATTGTTAAATTCCAATATAAGATAAATCCAAACGAGAAAACAAAAACAAAAAAGAACCAACAAATGACCCCAGTTTTGAGAAGCTATGGCTTCACTGGGACACTTGAGGGCATGGAACTCTTCCAAACAGCTTCCAACACCTGTGTCTGATACTGCACGCAATTGAATCAGAACATAGCGTATAAAAGTATATCGGAATTCAAAAATCAAAACAGAGACAGTAGAAGTTACTGGAGACTTGAAGAATGGAGGGATTGGAGGCGGAAGGTGATGAGAGGAAAACTGAGAGTCTGCAGAGATCTGAAGATAGTCGACATCTTTGAAATGCAAAGCCAATCAACTGCCAATTTGTGTTAACAACCAAGTGACGATGATCGAAAACTGCGTTCGATTGCTTGGGACTTCTATAAAATAAAAAGAAAACTTACGCTTAAGCAGAGGCTTGGAATGGAAGAAACGTCCATCGAGGAACTCCCGCGTATTTATGAACACATGAGGAATTGAAAATAGTAGTAATAAATTTATACTGTGGTCTATTTACTAAACCATTTCTTTTCTGTTGCCGTCCCCAACATCTGGAAGTTTCTATTTCGACCCTTTAATGTGTGAGGATTACCATAAATTTTGCTTCTTATATAGATATATAAAACTGAAGTTCCAAATTGAAGGCAATTTTACTAAATTTAGAGAATAAATCAATAGGCGTCTAATTATAAAAATTAAAATAAATAATATTAATCAAATTCTTTGTCCTTTTAACAACAGTACCACCTAATATAAATCTCGTTGAGGCACGAGAACCTAACAATACACAGTCTTACCTGTAACTAATAAAGAGACTGTCTTTTGTAATATAATTTTTATATCCAATAATCAGTGGTTTAATATAATTAGTATGCAAAAGAAATCCATTATTTTGTTTTATTGTTATAATTAATTAGATCAAATATGTGAAATTCAATCAATTTAACATAGGGATGGCAATTGGCGAGCTATAGGTCTAAATTTAAGTGTTTTCAGTCTGTTGACCCATAAGTCAAGCTCAGACCCAGGACGGCTCAAGACTTAATTATTCTAAACAAAATAACATCGTTTTACTTAAAAGAGTTGAGGCTCAGATAAGCCTGAACTTGAACAATTCAAATATGGATCTAATTAAAACAACATTGTTTTACACTTTTTACTTTTTAAAAAATTATTTTAAAATATTGACCCATTGCTATCCCTAATTCAACTTGATTATAAAATTAATGCTCAGAATTTCTGTTAGTATCTCTAAAAGGTCACTCGTTGAGGTCTTTTAACCACACTAGTGAGAGAATGATGAATCAAATTAAGGCTTTACCTGATTGCTTGTTATGCCAAAAAAGGAAAGAAAAAAAAAGCCTCAAGCGATATTAGGTTCATATACAAGGACAACATACAACAACAAACAAGGTTTAAGGCCTAAGAGTGTGACATTAAGAAGTCAATAATCTACTGTGATGCTTCCTCGCAGTTCTCCTATGGAGGGCCCATCTTGCTTTAATGTCAACTGAATCACAAACTTCTAGTTCACCATCTGATTCGGATTCTGCAGAAGTTACAGTTTTGAGGTCCCCTCTAATCCTGGCAGCCTCAGCAAGCAGATCATTAGCTATCATTTCCGTGGTCTTGCTAGTAATCCCTCTTAGATACCAGGAAATGGGTGGGGGCGGTACGATTGCAGGCTGAATCAACTGTTCCAAGCTAACCTTTGATCCTACCCTTCCTCTCGCTCCAGTACATGAAGAATATTCTTCCCACGTTTTAGGCTTGAACGGATAGCACACTTTTTCATCAACAAATACAGGTTCTACCTTCCACGAGCCTTCAAATCTCTTCATGAACCCAGTCTTCAGTTGCTTGAATTTCATCTGTTAATCAATCTCCAATATAAGCCAGTTTCTTGAAGTATTTTCTACAATACCAAACTTAGAGAGACATATGATGATTTTCGTTTCACTGTGTTAACTACTTAAGCCATAGGAAGACAGCTTTGTGTCCATTCCGAAAGACAGTAGAATCTTCCTATCTATGAGACTATGACTTAAAAATGAAATCAAGCGGTAGAACTGCTCAAGACTAGAAAAACAGAGGCCTCCCTCAAGTAGCCAGGTTGACCAAGTGCTCCATTTTAATTAGCGCGAGGAAACAAATAAAGAAATGTAACTGCAAATGCTTACAGAGTGATCTCTTCTGTTCTGATCAACTAAAACATGCACTGAAATGGTGCCTGACCACCAAAGAAATTTCCATAGAGCTGCTTGTTCAACCTCCACCACCTGTCTCTGACCGTCATCAAGCAAGACCTTTCTGGATATCACTTCCTGCATAGACAAGTTTTGCTCCTTATGTCAAAGAAAAATCACACCACATTCAAATTCCAAACCCAATAGCCGCAAAAGCAAGTGTTGTAACATTAGAAGATATTAAGCAAATTGACATCTAATTCTAAAAAGTTAGTAGCATGTACATAGTTCAAATGCAACCAGTTGTTCTGAGATTTAGAGTAGGACGATAATAATATCCAACTTGCCTTAATATTTTTGAAAACCCTCCTATTATCAGGGTCAGTGACAATGTTGTAAACCGCATCTGGAGGCAAACCGACATCAAAATCTACACTGAGGTTGCAGAGAGAACCTTTCGGTACACTGACCTGTCAAGACTAACGTCAGTTCCCAACTGCCAACTGGACCAAGAGTTGATTAACCACACAATATAGTACCAAAATTACAAAATAATAGTTTAATTATCCTAAGAGAACCTTAAACAATGAAATTCCTAGCATATCTTCTCTGCTGAAGATTTTTCCTCCAGGAATTCTTATTTACAGATGGCACAAATATGAATCATATTTCATCAGACAGAAATCTCCATTTGAACAGAATGAACTGTCAATTGATATCTAGATTCAAAAGCTAAACAAGTCATTCTCTTTCAATACTTCAGTCAATGATCAGAGAATATACGAAAAGAAACAACTTTCCCATCAACGTTCTATTACCTTTATTTTTGGAGGTTGATCAGACCAGGAAGAATTATCTTTCCAAGCTTGTAATTGCTTCTCCAGGTTGATTCCTAAAGCAGCAGACGATCCATTTTCCTTTCTCAACAGATTGACATCATCATATTTCACTAATTTCTTAAGCTGTGACTGCAATCAAACACCATTTTAATGAGAAAACAACAATTAACAAATAAGCTTGTCTTCAGATATGGATGGAGACAGAAATACTGAATAAGCACTAGCCTTAATAGAATTCTGAAGCTTGTGCTGGAGCCGTACAAAAACTGCCGGATCAAAAGCCTTCTGGCTGTCAGTTCTTTTGCTCTTGAGAACCCCTATATTTCCTGTTTTCCCTTCTGCATCACCCATTTATGCCTGAAATCCTTCAAGAATAAGCATTGATGACTGAAGTTTGCATCTACCTAAAATCCTATTCCAAAACCCTATTTCTAGTTACTAACTAGTATAATTGCTGCACTTTCAAAATTTGTTGGTAGGAAGGAGATTTGCAAAACTAGGTAGCCGGTAAACATCCCTTACTGTCAGTTAACCATTCAAGGCAGAATTGTATCAGCACTATGGCACACAATAATTGAATTCAACATATGCTACCTTGGCATTTTTGTTTATAAAGCAATAATACTAACATAACCAAATTACACTATGCGATTAAACAGGCAGCAAGCCCCTCTCCCATCACCCAAACGCCAGCACCAGAATTTCGACATTAAAAACCAAAACAGACAAATGAAATAAAAAAGGAAATATTATTCAAATTACATACCATCACTCTTCATGATCGCAGGAATAATATTTAACAAAAAAAAACAAAAAGAAAACTTAGAAACGTTTCCAGTAAAATCCGACAAAATAAGGAAGACCCGGTAAAGAAACGCGAATGGATTCACTTACAGTTTGGATCTGACAACAAGAATATCCCTTCTCAATAACGAATCACAGACTCAACTTCTAGCTCACAAAGGAAAATTAAAACCCAAAAAATTTGCTTCCTCGTTCAAATCTCTTCTACTTGTCCGCTCAGATTGAAGGTGGCACGTTGTTCCGATGGACATTTAGTTCCACGAAACCACAAGTCCTAACAGACCTTTTTCATTCGCATGGAAAGTTTCTCCTTTCCAGGAGACGCAATCCAACGGCCTTGTTGGATCTCTATTCTGTACGTATCTCATGAACGCCCGGCGATCGTCCACGTAGATTCTTTTTCCGAGTCATGAGATAACTCTTAGGCCGACATGTGATTTGTGTGACTTTGACCTGCTTGTCTGTGTCTGAATTCTTATGTTATACTGCAATACTGTCAAACTGGGACAGTTTTAACACGTGTTGGATTACTTTTTTGTTAGTTGAAGAACTTAATCTGAAGATGCCCACTTGTCAAACTTACGGCTTTAGTCCTAATTAAGTCTCTCTCTCTCTCTTTTTTTTTTTTGTTGGATACATGAAAAGTTCAAAAGCAAACACTAAAATAAAGAAACAAAAAAAAATCATTCTCTCAAGCTGCATACTCCTAAGCAACCATTCTTGAAATTTCTGTCAATTTCTGCTTCCTCTTATTAACTAAACGGTAAAATAACTAATCATCACTAGATATCAATCGAAGGGCTTCTAAAGAGTTCAACACCACCATAATTTTTCGAAACTCAGTGCGCCAAGCTATTTGCAGCCCTATCGTTATGGCCAATAGTTCGGCCGACATATTCGTCGTAACTCTAATATAGCCAGTAAACTTATGCAGCCAGCGCCCATAATGATCTCTAAAAACACCTTCAATTTCGGCGTCTCTAGGATTATTTAAAGCACTACCATCAACATTCAAACAGATGTAATTAAGATCTGAGACGAACCATGACACCCATCGTTAAACAAGGATAGGATCCCTTGAAGACTACCAAAGCAATGACACCAATTCTGTATAGTCACAAAAAGAAGTAATTTTTGGTGAAGTTTTGTTAAAGGACTCGCATCAAAGATAGCTTGATTACGTCCTCGTCAAATAATCCATATAGTAGCTAAAAATATTATATCACTATTACGAGAAATACCAAAATCACAAGTTCGTGAACTCCGTTTTTTAAACCAACCCACAACTTCAGTATCCACCGAGCAAAGAAATCAGTCTCCAAATGTGTTTGACTATAGAGTTGTTCTGCATCTGAATTTCTTTTAAGTATGAGAATTTTAAGTTAAGATTGTTTTATGGCTCCATGTGTGAGCTCAAAGGTATACATTTGTAGTGTAGGTAGGTTCTATAGTAAGTTCAGGGCTTATAATTGCTTGTAGGCCCACATTAAAATGAGATATAACCACCTGCCACCTGAAGTTTCCAAGGAAAAAACAATATGGTTCAAACTTGGACAGTTGATGTTTATTCATGATGATATAGAACTAGAATACGAATATAGTTTCTATGGTTATTACAAACAACATCCAGCGTCCATTCGCACACTTCGTGATTCAAGTACTACAAACCAGCTTATACTCGTACTATATTTATTAACGGAGTCGTTCAACAGATCGAGAAGACACATTTAATGCACTTGCTCCTTGCTTAGGCTTTGCGACAGGTAACTCCATCGCAGATCCATCCATCTTGGCTCTTAGCGACCTCACGTTCATCAATCTTTAGTGCACACTTGGGATCCAGATCATAATCGCATTTCTTGCAGTTGAAAGACCAGTCATGTCTAAACTCGTTGCAGTTATCACAATCATATGAACCAAGTTTAGTGAGTATGAGCTCATGCTCAGGATGAAAATGATGTTTGATTTTCTTAGGCCACCCCTTTGCCATTTCCTCAATCTTCTCATCTAGTTGCTTGAAATGCTCCTCAGTGAATGGATAAGCATCTACACCATTATTTGCTATGTGCTTATAAGCTCTGGTGCTGACTGTTCGTCCACTCGGGCCCATGGCCACAATTTCAGGAATGCCTGGAATTCTGAACTTACGTTGCAGGATCCTATTCCTCTCATCCTCAAAGGGGAGGGTTAACCAGGGCATGCACGAGTAAATTTCATCAAATGAAGCTTGATTACGGTCACTTGACACGAAGATTATCTCGAATGCATTGTCTTTTGCCTTGATTTCATGGTAAACTGTAGTTAGCTTCGGTAGAAATGCACGACAGGGGCGGCAGGATTGAGCTGAGAAATAGAGGAGAATGGTCTTCCCAACCAGTTCAGACACCAGGACCTAACCAAAAATGAAAGAAGGATATGATCAACAACAGCTTGGCCTTCTCTAAGAGGTAATAAGGGACTCGAATTGAATCATTTGGGGATGAGGAAGGGGATCATGTTGTTGAGCTGAAGGTTCATTGCCAACAAGACCATAGTTGTACCATGGAAATTAGTATGCATATTCTTGTTAGAGGATATTTACCTTGGAATAACTCTTATCTATCACAAAATCCTTTTCACCATGAACTAAAACTGACTCTAATGTTTGTGCTTCAAGTTTTTCCTTTTGAATCTCAGCAAGCTCGACAAGCTTCTCTGGCGTGAATGGATAGGCTTCATCACCATGATCTTCAATAAGCTCAACTACATTTTGGTTCAGCGTCTTCCCATCTTCCCCGATAATGACCATTGTGGGAAGGGTTCTGATCTCAAAATAACGTGCTAGTTTTTCATGGCTTTTATCGCCAAAAGGTAATGCTAACCAAGGCATTGTTTCGAAATCCTTTTTGTACATATCTTCTTCATAGTCCAGAGAAACCAACACAACGTCAAAGTTTTCTCTTTTTTCCTTGAGCTTCTCATATGCCTTCACTATTTTGGGAGTCAAATAAAGACATATTGGATGAGAGTGCACGGAGAAATACAAACCAACCATCTTCCCATGAAGTTCAGAGACAAAAACCTGCCGTTGAAGATGTTATGGTTGCATACATGTAATAACAACAACAACGACCATGACTAGCAGTTGACAAAATTTTACCTTGGCTCCACAGTTGGATATCAAGTAATCCCGAGATTTTGAGACTAATAGAGAGCTTAAATTCTGATTCTTCTTAACATTTTCTTGTTCCACTCTTAAGCAGTCAAGCTTCTCCAGGCCAAAAGGGTATGCCTCTGCTCCATAGTCTTTGATGATGTTCACCCCTTGACTACTAGAAATCTTGCCTTCAGAATCAAATATGTGAAGATTAGGGATCCCTTTCACCTTGAACAACTCCTTAACGCGTTTGCGGATCACCGAATCAGCAAATGGAATGGCTAGCCAAGGCATTTTAGTGAAGTATGCATTGAATGAATCGTCATCTCTATCAGAAGAAATGAAAACAACTTCAAAGTTGCCGTTTGATGAAAGTTGTTCATAGACTTCCATAAGGACTGGGGTAAAACGTCTGCACGGCGGACACCATGAAGCAGAGAAATACAGTGCAACAATCTTCCCCACCAAATTGCTGATCTTGACCTGTAAGGGTTAAAAGTTAGACTTAGAATTATCCCGTGTTTTAGCACCAGTTCAAGTTTGCCGCTCTTCCTGAGTTTCAAACTGGGAAAATGAGCTGAACTTTTGATCCAGTAAATTGCGTTTTCATCTTTATGTTCCTAGGTTTTCTTTTGCCAATAGATTTACAAAAACTTGCAGAAAATTCACCACAAGAAGGAAATTAGTCTCCTCCTGAATGAAATCTAGTGAAATAGATAAGTATTCAACTACTTAGTTACAATCTAGCTAATCAAAAGCTTCCCTGGTTTTTACGTATAGAAGTGTAAATACCTGATCACCCTTGCTGTTTATGAGAAAGTCCCTCTCATCTGAAGAGAGAAGCGATGGGAGTTCGTGAGAAATAGCATTAGCAGCCGATTCAGCCATGCTCTGTTCTGCAGCTTGAACTTCAGTTACTAGCTCTGCCCAGGATTTCTCCTATAATATCACAGCTTAGTAAGATAATCACGATGCTTTATATCTTTAACTTGTCCGCCAGACTTTTTAAGTTAAACGAAGATTTGTCAGCCTTGTTAGCGTGAAATACCAAATGTTATCTCAAGATTTTAAATTAATGATTTGGCTCGTAACAATCAAAAAACATTTATTTACGTTTTAAAATTCTAACTTATAATATTAAGTTACGTTTTAAAATTTAAATTTATTAGATTTTTTATTTATTCTGAAAGATAACCATATACAAAAAGTTATATAACTTAGTTATCTTTTTAAATAAAGAGAAAAATGTTTTCCTATTTTACGGGGATCAATTTAACAAATTTACTATGATAGTAAGAAATAGTTCCAACAAATTTAGAATGGATAAGCTCCTATCATTTTTGTACGGACGGACCAAGGATCCTTCTATTTAACCAATTCAATAGTAGCTTCAAAGACAGGTTTAAAGGGTTATTCAAACAACCAGATACTTCAAGATTCTATCAAGATAGTGAGAAAGATGTTTTAACATAATAAAAGCCAATTCAATCAATTAGCTGATGACATATCAAATTTTCAGAAATACATTAGTAGCATCAGTACTTATTCTCAAAAAGTTACACCTATACCTTGTGAGCTTTTGAAAGCGAAAACACTCTATTTAGAGGGAGATCAATATTCATTGAAGCTCATTGACAGTTCATGTCGAGTACACTGCAAAATTTACTTGACTTTGCACACTAAAATTTGTAGTTATAGTGAATCGGGATCGAATCCACAAGAAATATTCGGTTAATTTCTGTAACGAAATTAATTGATGCAAGAAAAATAAAAAAGGGGATTTGTGGATTTTTTGCAATCTAGAAAATAAAATAAAAGTAAACTATCGAAAAAATTAAAACAAGTGATCGAAAATGATTAAACTGTCGAATATATGTAAGGTTCAGTTCTAGGTTCAATCTCAAACTAAACGCGATCAAACATATTTCATCATGTTAACGTCTTTACAACTTTCTTCGAACTATCAATCTGAGACTAACAGAACGCTCTCCTAATCTCGGTTTTCCCTTAGGTTTTGTTTAATCAAGATATGATCATTAATTAAACCTAACTACCAAATAACTTAGGATACGATCTCTAGATTTAATTTAGCAGTCATATTACGAAGTGAAAAACGATTAATAAAAGTAGTAACCTCACACATTCGAGTTATCTAACCTAAGTTATGTTGTTCCTAACGATGCGAGATCATTAGATGCTACTCACAAACATCAAAAGTAACGATTACATATTACATTCAATGTTTTAGCAATAGGCTCGAAATAGAATAACCAAAACAACGTATTAAGATCATTCATCCCAAAACCCGATCAAATCAACACCAAAAACACAACAATTCAAAAAGAAATTACAACCTTAAAATGATAAAAAAATAGCTTAAATGTGACTTGGCATTGATATTCCTGTTGAACTGGAGTCTAGAAGCTAGCCTTCCATCTCTATTTTTATGCTGTAAGCGTCAATCCTCATCTCCACAACTGAGTCAGTGGTGAAAAATGAAGAAAGAACCTAACGTCTCCACCCTCTGCTCTTTGCGCCTCTTCTTATTTTGTGATTTAATTTTTGGTCCACCTCTACTGTTCATGCCCCTAGTTAATGTGTGTTCCACTCTTTTAAAAAACTTGCATAACGTCTGTGTTTAACGCAAACATCTGCATTTAACGCAGACGTTGTTTGCGTACAATGTTTTTTGTTGTCATTTCTCCTTGTTGTTGCTGTCGTTTTGGGTCCTTGCTCCTCCTTGCTATGATGCCGTTTTTCTTCTTCATATGTTGCTGAAATAATTAATCCAAATGCTTCCCATTAAATTTGAACTCACATTCTTGCATGGGACATGCATAGTCATAAGCAACTTTTATTCATTTTCTTTGTGTTTTCATTTCTTGTCTTCCTCTTGTCTTTATTTGCTCCAATCCTCTTCTTGCTCTAAAAAAACAATTAAATGTAAATCTTCAAAAAATGACCTAAATATTGTGCTTTCGACTCACTTTAACTTCTTTGCTTCTGAATTGTGCCTAAAGTCACGTATGAGTCAAAGTGATTATCTTAAGCAATTTAATGTCATTAATCGCTATGTGTTATGAAATAATTAAACAATCAATTAAGCATATATCAATTTCTCCCACACTTAGATTTTGACTGTCCTCGGGAAAATCATCAAAATCAAAATCAGAAACCAAAACTTTTTCTTATTTTCCATATTTCTTAAGAATAGATAATCATAAGTAAAGAAGAATGTCTTTCAAAACCTATAGCAAAAACTCAACATTCAAATCTTCTACTCATGACCAATCAATATTCACCACCCTTAGAAACTTAGTAATCTAAAGGTAGACTTGGACTAAAAGTGTTTAAATAAGATATTTCCTTAGGTATACTCAAACATTATTCGTGATCACAACAATTCATAACTTTGCATATCATTTCATTTCTCCACCACTAAAAGTCACGTGCATAATCATGAATCAAAGGACTTTTCTAGGGTGGTAATGTGGTAAGGATAAGGCGGGATGTATTTTAGGTAATGTAGCATAAAAGCCATCAAGCTAGTGAAGCAAAGGAACACTTAATGAGATATCAAAAGTGCAAGTTAACATTCATTCAAAACTGGGCACCGTCAACCATAAAGAACGCAACAACTATGTTTCACAACTCAATTTAGCTCTCACACCACAAGCCACTTTAGCATAACACAAAAAGTGCTCCATCTAAAACAACATCCGCCTTATATGTTATATGTTCAAACACCCAATCAATACAACTTAAGGAGGATAAACTATTAATTAACAACTTTTCACATCAATTATATTTCCTCCTTGATACTTTTATTCAAACTCACATTTTTTTCTTTTCTTTTTTCCTTTTCTTACTTTTTTTAAAGTTGAAGTGATAGAAGCTACATCAACATAGGATTCATAATATGGAATTTTAACAAATATAACCAACCTACATATATGCATACACCCACACTTATGCTTTTGTACAATCACATTTATCAAGAATTAACAAATGCTCCACTAGCTTTAAGACTTAGGTAGGGCATTTTGTTAGGTGCAAGTAATGTGGTTTTTACAAAAGAAAAGGATAATAAAGCTCAAAGGGGGTTAGCAAAGGAAAATTCACATAGTTAGGTAGGTTATTTAGCTAATGTAGCTCGTAATCAACCAAGAATGCCTAATCATTTTCATAAAAATGCAAGTGATAAAATTGTGGTCTCGAATAGAAAATCAACGCAAAGTAAGGATGTAAATGTCATGAAAGTCACACATACCAAACAAAACAGTGAGAATGATATAAATGTGTCAGTCTAATATGACTCAAAATCTCACTGGTTTTTTTTAATCTACCACTAGTCACCGTTCTTCTGATAATAATGCATATTAACCAATCATAAGAGAAAAAGTACATGTCAAATTTTGCTATAGATTTTACTAATCAATTCACACTCTAATTATGACTAAATAATCTTAAAAGCAATAGAAAATAAGAAATTTTTTTTGATTTTGTTCGTTTGATTTTGAAAACCGCGGAAGAAGTCATCTAAGCTACAATTAAGCTTAAAAACATGCATATAAACTAATATACCCCAGCCTCATACTTAAAAATTACATTGTCCTGAATGTAAAATCAATTGTAACAAATGGAGTAGTTAACAAAAATAGCAAATGTAAAAATGTAAAAGAAAGAAATTAACTCCCCTTAGGTTGCCTCCTAAGCAGCGCCTTTATTTAACGTCGTTGGCTCGACCTCTAGTTGCGCGCATCAAGTGACACCAGTCATATCCTCCAGCATCAACACCTCCAAATCCTCCATTTGGAAGCCCTCATAATGTGGCTTTAAGCGATGACCATTCATTCTGAACGTCTTATCAGTTTTGAGGCTCCGTATGTCTACTACACTAAAAGGAAATATATGAGTGATAACAAATAGACCAACCCAACGGGAACGCAATTTACTCGGAAAGAGTTTGAGTTTGGAATGGTATAGTAACACTTTTTGGCCTATCGAGAAGCTTTTCCTCAAAATCATCTTATCATGAAAAGCTTTCTTCCTCTCCTTATATATCACTGCATTTTGATATGACTTATTCCTCATCTCTTCCAACTCTTGAAGCTGTAACTTCCTATGCACTGCCGCATCATCCAAGTTCATGTTGCATCTTCTGATAGCCCAATATGCCTTATGTTGTAATTTCACCGGAAGATGAAATGGCTTCCCAAACACTAGCCTATACGGTGCCATCCCAACTGGTGTTTTGAAAGCCATCATGTATGCCCATAGTGCGTCTTCCAATCTTACACTTCAATCATTCCTATTGGGTTGCACGGTTTTCTTTAAGATTAACTTGATTTCTCGATTTGAGACTTCAGCTTACCCGTTGGTTTGGGGATGGTAAGCAGTAGAAACTTTGTGCGTGATGTGATATTTTCTAAACATTGCTTCCATCACCTTGTTGCAAAAGTGGGTTCCTCTGTTGCTAGTGATAGCTTTCGTTATCCTGAACCTAGAAAGAATGTTAGCCTTAACAAAAATCTACAACAACTTTTACATCGTTAGTCCTAGTGGCTTTGGCTTTCACCCATTTAGAAACATAATCAAACGTAAGCAATATATAAGGAAAGCCAAAAGACAGAGGGAAAGGTCCCATAAAATCAATACCCCAAATGTCAAAAATTTCGTAGAAAAGCAAAGGAGTTTGTGGCAATTGATCTTTACGGGACATGATGTTAGACCCCGAACTTTAATTGGACGTTAAAATTATTAAAGGAGGAATTGGCAGAAGTTTTAATGCGTGAAATGAGTGTTTTAAGTATGCATGTAGTGTGGGTAACATTTTTATAATTGAAAAAGTGAGCTTATTCAGTTACTATTCATGTAACTCCTGTGAAATTTCAATTTATGAGACTTGAT
>JANIPN010000003.1:21142804-21154114 GCA_027478595.1 Erythroxylum anguifugum
TTTGGGAGAGAATTTGGGCTTTTATGCCTATATATTTGTACACATCTGATGAATGAAAATACCGAAAATAAAAACCAAATTCTCATTTCTAAGTCTAGGAATGACCAGAAGACATATAGGCATGGACATATAGCTAAACTTTAGATCACGATTTTTACAAGTATATACACTCAAACCTGACCCTGTATTTTTTTTTGAAAAGAAGAATATATTAAAAGAATAATGGTACAAAAATAAAAGAGTTCAAGGTAAAAACCAAAGAACCAAAGCAAGAAGCTATCTACGCGAAAAGGAAAAAAAATTACATAATGAAACAAGCACAAAAGCCTCAAATCGTCAACAGTGGCTGGAGATAAACAAAAAGAGATGTTGTCTTTTCCACCTTACTTGAATATCATGAAAATGGAAGGAAACTTTAAATGCGAAGAGATGAGCTGCATCGCTGTTGAAGATTTTTGGTGATGAGGTTCTCCCTTATGTCTTTGATAATAAGAGAAATCAACGACTCCTATTCATTGATCCCTGAAACGGTGATGGTTGCATTCCTGCCACAACCTGTAAATACAAACTCCCAGAATGATGAGATGGATGGGTGAATGCATAGAAATGCCAATAGTAATTTCCAAAATAGTTGACCCTGGTTGCAACCAATGACAAGAAGCAGTGACATAATCCCATATAGCCTTGTTGAAGGGGCATTCGAAAAATAGATGGTTGCAAGATTCACTCTGAATTAAACACATAGGGCAGTTGCTATTCAATTGGATGTAAGGGAGTCGGTCCGCTGTAGACAACTTGTTCTGGATTGCTAACCAGAAGATGAATGAAATTTTCGGCAAAAGGTGTTTGTTCCATACCTTAGGGGCCCAAGGAACTGAAGAGCGATGGCTGCGGACAAAATCACAAATAGATCTGTTTGTAAGCTGAGCAAGGGGAGTACCTTTCCAGAAAAATATGTCTGGTTCCTGAGGGGTGGGAGGATAATTGGGCTGGAACTGGATCAAGCTTCTAGGAAAACTCCATTCCCGACCAACAATGAAGGTGCTCATCCTAGTTTTTAAAGGAAAGGAAGTAGTAGTCGAGGAAAAAATCCCCCATTAATCAGAGGTCCCCTAGGGGACCAATTATCAAACCATAAGGAGGCGAGGCGACCATCTTTAATCAAACAAGAGCTATCCGGATGAACCAAATCCCTCAATTTCAACAATTGAGTTAGGAAAAAGGAGTGGGAACTAGATGACTTGATAGCCCATAGAATATGCTCCTTAAGGAAATAAACATGAAGCCATTTAATCCATAAACTTTTCTTGTCATCCAGTATCCACCATAATCTTTTGAGAATGAGAGTCTGATTAGCTGCTTTAATGGAGAAAATGTTGAGGCCACCTTCTTGTTTTGGAAAACAGATATCAGCTCATTTAACCTTGGCGGCGCCTGGACGCCCATTTGGGTGACTCCGGAGAAAAGATCTAAGAGAGCGCTCGATTTCTTTTATGATACTTTGAGATAAAAACATATGAGAGCTCCAATACACATGCAGAGAATTCAGGACCGATTTAATAAGTTGAAGCTAGCATCAACAGGAATGTTAATCATGCCTAAAAGGAAGAAATACAAGGATGCATAATAACCTGAGTAATAAACACTCTACAGATTTCCTTGAATTCTCCCCTCAATTTCCTTGAATTCTCCCACTCGTTACAGGGAACTGAACCTTGCGCGTTGATGACAGATAAAGGAGAGAACTATTTCAGAGTGATCAAACCTGAACAGTTCAAGTTCAAAGTTTCTTCCCGACAAAGGCTTTCCTGATGCTTTGTCAATATAGTTATATGATCAATGTGGTAACATCATCTATTTTTAACTACAAGTCAATGTAGCCGTCTTGGACTGTAACATGTCTGTGAAAAAAACCACTTCAGTTCATGGCTCGGCTTTCCGACTCGCTGCTTGTGTAGCCACTTGGGATCTGCTGTCCATGAGATGCATCTCTTGAGTTGTATTCACTACTGAATGTCAAATTCTAAGTTGCCTCGACTGCCCAGTGCCGTTCTCCTATATCTCATGATCTCCTCGTCATATCGACCAGAATCATATGCTGTGCTTTGACCATATTTCACACCGTTGCTGGGATCAGACAGTTCACTCGCACTATCCAATGCCCGCGCCACCTAAAACAGATTCAAGAAAATTTTACCATTTCCAACAGAAAGTACAATAAAACATAATCCCCAGCCTGATTGGCTGAAAGATGAGCAAATGATTGGGGCCTTTTGATCACCACCTGTGCCATTCGAGGCCTTTTTGGAGCAGAATGACGAACACAAGCAGCTGCAATTTCAATCATTCTAACCATCTCACTCTCCACGTAATGCTTTTCAAGCCGTGGATCAATTACTTCACTGAGATCATTAGTTTCAAGTGCACGAATAAGGAGTGGACGAGCCTGTCATTTTCAGACAATGACTAAAAATGAATGAAGTAGGTCATAAGACGAGATGTAATGTTCAACTTTTTCACACTCAGCAGAAAATGAAATCTTGGAATATCTTGCATTATGTCGAGTCTGTTGAGTATGAGTATGTTGTCTCCCACCAGAGAGAACCTTAAGCTTCTTCTTCACCACTTCCTCACATTAACCTTTTTATGTTATTTAACCTACTTGGAGATAGTAGAGTGACTTCAAGTGAAAGCAACTGAACAGATCATGACTTTTGATTGAGATAAATTAATGTAGTTTCCTTTCTCTCTCTCTCTCTCTCTTTTTTTTTTTGCAAGATCAGAAAATTCAATCATTATTTAAAAGCTGTGTCCAATAACTAATATGCAGCAATGTTGTATAACCTAAAAATTCTCTTGATGAAGAATTCCAGATGAATTAATAGACCCATCAAGGTACTGCAACATGCTTTTGAGCATGAACCTAGATTAAGACAAGAAAACTAGTACTTGCGGAAATAAATCATACCCATTCAACCAAGCTCTCATCCCCCAAAGGCTGAGTTGGATCTACTGGTTTGCGCCCGGTGATAAGCTCTAGAAGCACAACTCCAAATGAAAACACGTCAGATCTATCCGTTAGTTTTCCACTTGATGCATACTCTGGTGCCAGGTACCTGACGCCACATGTCATGGAGTACTCAGTATATATCGGTGTCTAAACTCTGAAACTCAACAAATGACAAAACTATGATACCTGTTGCTTACTGCATAAACATGACATAAGCACACACCAATTGGTTTATAAGCTTTGGAAATTGTTTTGAAGAAGGGGAAACTTTAACAAAAAAAAGATTGAATATTTTATTGACCCCCTTTGATTTATAGTTAACAGGCCAATAAGTAAGATAAGACACTTGCAGGTCACAGACAATCAAAACATACCCAAATGTGCCCATGACTCGAGTTGATACATGGGACTGTGAACTATCATTCAATCTTGCCAGCCCAAAGTCTGCGACCTGCATTTGGAGAAACGCTGAGATCATAATAGAGCTAGATACTTGAAGAAAGCGTATTTGAAGTGACTCAAGTGACTATTAACATAGAACGTACTCAAAGTAGAAATAAGATGCACTTGCCTGTGCTTCAAAAGCATCATCCAGCAGAATATTAGCTGATTTGATATCTCTGTGAATGATTTTTGGATGACCTATAAATGTATCACATGAAAGAGATTCTCATTAAAACTCTCACTCTTCTTACTTAATGCATGAAAATTTAGAGCATGAATCAGTTATATCATAATATTGACATATCAATTATGCAACAGGAAAAAAGCAGAACCAGAGCACTCACAATCCTCATGTAAATATGCCAAACCCTTGGCAGAACCGATGGCAATTTTCAGTCTTTTAGGCCAATCCAACCCTGGCATTCCTTTTCCTGTTAGCAGAATCAACCGCTCGAGTCAAGTCTATTATACAAGAAAACAATATTCCGTGGAAATATTGATATTACATTCACCTACCATGCAAGTGATGGGCAAGAGTATTATTTGGAACAAATTCATAGATGAGCATACGATGATGATCTGAGATGTTATAGCCCACCAAAGAGACCAAATGTCGATGATGAACACGACTGATGATCTCCACCTCGGCCTTGAATTCGCGGTCACCCTGTCCACTCCCAATCTTGAGCTGCTTAACAGCTACCACTCTACCATCAGGCAACCACCCCTTGTAAACACATCCAAACCCTCCTTCACCAATAATGTTTTGCCTAGCAAATCCATTTGTCATTTCTGTCACCTCTTCGTAGCTGAAAACACACTTAGAACCACCTATAACGCCTGCCTCTGACCCCAATCCACCAATCCCATAGTTATCTCCAACAGGCGAATGTGAAGGATGTGAACCATAAGATTGATTCGCAGGACTTGAAAAACCCACATTTTGTTGCTGTTGTCCATAATCGATTCCATCTTCATTAGCATAACAAAACAAATCCCTGATTAACTCGTAACAAACTAAGCAATGGAAACCAGGAAAAAATATAAACCCAAGATGTTACCTGTCTTCACAGCGAAATTATTAGGAGTGTAACTTAGACCTTTGTGCCTGCGTCTTTTGTTCCTCATCCTAACAACAAAAAAAATCGCAATTACCGCAATCAGCACCACACCACCAACAACTGCACCAACCACAGCCTTAGTTGCCTTTTCCTTCTCTGTTGTTGTGCTGGAAATCTTTGAATTCCCACCAGAAATTGGGCTCGGAGTGCCGGTAGATAGGCCTGAAGAAGTGGTTGCAGTGCTTGTGGATGTTGGGATATTACTTGGTGGGCTTAAACTAGTCGATTGGGGTGGCACATTCGTACTAGGAGGTGATGATACAGTAGATTGGTATCCGAACTGTAAAGATGGACTTTGGTTCGAGGATGCTGGAGGAGGCTGAGAAAGAGACGGTGATGGTGTTGAGGATATTTCAGGTGGAACAGGAGATAAATTCCCATTTGAAGAAACTGGTCCTGGCTGAACAGGCGCAACGGGAGGAGAGGTGGAGAATGATAGCGGCGGTAATAAATTTGGTGGAGCAGTTGTCGACGGAGACGGTGGAGGAATTGCTTGTGGTGGAGGTGGAGCGACCACAGGAGCTTCTGGTACAACTGGAGGAGGAGGGGAAGCGTCTGAATTGGGAGGTGGAGAAGAGGTAGCATTTGGCGGCAGCTTATCGTTAGAAGGAGATTGGTCGACGATCAATGAACCTATGCTGGGAGCGATCGGAGGCAGAGACTCTAAAATAGAAGTTGCGTTTATGTCATTTGTTGATTCCAGCTGAGAATGAGAATGGTTTGTGGAATAACTCGGCGGCGATGCCGAGCTTGACATTATCCTTCCCGGTTAGTCCTCCTCCGTCGTCTATGCAACTTTGTTTCTCCTAATGAATTTTTCAAGTTTTTCTTCAATCAAACTAATGGAAAAAATAAAACTTTCTCTTCTTTTCTTTTCAAAACGATCAAAACAAACTACAACAATATCAAAATTTCGATCTTTTCTCCCTTTAAGGTCTTAAAAATCCAATCTTTAAACCCTGCAAATGATCGAAGCACTATCTAACAGAAACCAAAAGAAGACCTTGAAGGAACAAAAAAGAGGAATCCAAGAAATGGAGAGAAACCCAGAATCGAAAAGATCAAAACCCTACAACCGAAACCTATATCGAAGAAACAGCCTAGAAATTGTGTTCCAGAGAACAAAAAATTACAAATTTTCGGAGAGAAATCGTGAGAGAGAATAATGTCCCTTTATCAAAATTTGGTAAAATCCAAAATATCCCCAAGAATTTCTCTAATCTTCAACTTTTTTTAAGAAGCCCCTATATTTTTTGCTCTTATTATCGTTCCTTCTTCTTCTTCATCTCGCATGTATTTGCTCCATTACATGCAACGCGAGCACAAATGTTCTGTTATTTCCAACTGTGGTTTTCCTTTTGTTTTATTTTTTTTAATATAGTCCTTGACTTCCGGATTGCCGCCAAATTTAGACAAAGTTGGTTCAGTTTCGGGTGAAAACCCGTTCCGGATCTAATATTGCCTGCTTAACATTTTGAAATTTCTGTTAACCGTCGCCGTTTTTCTTTTCCTTTTTCATGGGACACACAAATTGACATCGTACTGGACTAAATATCCGATTTAATGATGGTATAATATAGAAATCGTACTGTTAATAACATATGCCATTTCAGATTACTTTTTAAAATTATAAAATAATCCCTATATTCTATAAATTTACAAAATAACTCCTTTATATGTTGTGCTATATATTTTTTAATTTTATATCAATTATGACTCAAAAATTATAGTAATATAAACGTAAAATAATAACTATATCTTTATTTCTATTAATATTATACCATATATAAACAATAACTATAATTAATATAAGAAAAAGATGATTTAATTATCATAAAGATATAAAAATTAAGAATAATAAAAAGCAATTAAAATGTTATAATTTACATCATATAATAAAGAATAATTACAATAAAACATCACATGGTAAGAATAATATAGATCCATAAGCATTACAACAAGAATTTGTGTCAAGGAACATAATAAATTATAAGTGAAACTCAAAACAAAACACTTGCAGTTAAAAGTGTGTGTGTGTATATATAAGTGAAATTAAAAGAAAAGAAAAATAAAAACCTAAAACTTTATTTAATAACATATATGCTCAAGTCGCACTGGCTTCAATTTTTATTTAATACAAAATATTTATCATTAAGAGGAGTCTTTTTATTACTATCATTCAAATTTATTGTAACAAATAACATGTCAACAGTTTTTCATTTAAGATTATTTTCTAAGTCATTTTCATGTAAAAAAAACTTGGTTCTTCAAACACTCGATCAACTAAAAGATCTATATAATCAAGATAAATTAAATCTACATTCTATTAAGAGTCCTAATAAATAAATATAAAAAATTACTAAGAAATTATATTTAACTTAATAATGATAATATCACATTTTTCTCAAAACTTTAAGTTGTATTGAATAAAAACCAAATCTTTCAATCTTATGTGTTCTAATCAATTTCTATTTTTTAGAATGGATGATTTCAAATATGCTATATTTTC
Organism: Erythroxylum anguifugum; assembly: GCA_027478595.1. NCBI lineage: Eukaryota > Viridiplantae > Streptophyta > Magnoliopsida > Malpighiales > Erythroxylaceae > Erythroxylum > Erythroxylum anguifugum. The sequence continues at coordinate 21,149,889 of JANIPN010000003.1, forward strand.
TTTCACACCTTGTTGCACTCACATATTAACTCAAAATCTGAATTGCAAACTTTTATAGTTATGGAACACCACATTCGAATTAGTCCCACCAAGAAATTTTAAAACAACAAAAGTAACCTTTTAAATAAAATAAAGTGATAATCAATTTCATACAAGAAACAAAAGGGAAGAAATATTTATGTGGCTTAAGTTTTTCTCTTGGATGAATTGTAATGGGCATCCTAAAATCACTGCACGTGTCCTTGTATGCTTTTATTTGTAAGCTAAAGAAATCTTGCATCATCTCATACAAAATAATTATTGTGACAATTAACAACATTCCTCTACTAACTTTAACTTTATTTTTAAAACATAGTCTAAAATAAACATTAGGATTGAAAAATATCTCAACAATAAAAAACACATAGTAAAGTTGTATTTTTCATCTTTTATTAATGACTGCAAGATAAGGTGTATACAAGGAAGGTTTATTTTTTAGATTAGCCTTGATTGCTACTTTCTCCCTCCCTATGGTATTATAAAAAAAAACTCATTATTGCTTTCTTATCATTTTTTTTTGGTAAATCAGAAAAAAAATCAATAAATAAGCAAAGATATTTACAAGAATTGCTTTTCTTATCATTATCTGCCAAACGTAGAGATCTCTCACCAAAAGCACACAAACTTAGATGACAAATTGACATTGAGGTTTAAATTCAAGATCTTCAAATGTAATTTTGGAAGCCTCCATTCTAGCATTAGACCTAACATACTGAGATGTAACCCACTTATCACTTGTAAACATTTGTCTTAACTCCTTCTTTATTAGAACAAAATACTAAAGTAATAAGAAATTAGTAGTAAATCTTATAATATCAGTACGACACAAGTTCCTACCATTAGTAAAACTCTTTTTCATTAAATTCAAAAAGCACACATAATTATAAATGAACTTATTCACTTTTCTTGCATTATTCACGGTTCCATCAATAATAGGAAAGTATATAGCATCTTATATATTTTTTAACATCATTTTATTGCAATGTGTAGTACAAAGAGTCTAATAAAAAGAATTGTACCTACTATCAAACTTTTCTTAGCTACTTTATAAGCAAAATCATTATTACTGATACCTTAGAGTATAAGGTTAAATGCATCAATGGACTTTAAAAACATAATCCCCATATTAGAATAAATACAAAATTGATAATAAGCTTACATGTTTTATTTGTCCAACTATCACTCATAATTGAATTCTCATAAGTTACCCTAGTTATTCTTCTTTCATCCAAATAACTTTTTGTTTCACAAATAAAGCTACTCAGAAGATTATCTTTGTAGTCATCTATTGAATGTGCTTTATATCCTAGACCATAAAAGGCAATAACATCCACCATAGGCTGTTAATAAAAAGACTGAGCACTATTGAATAAAACAGAAGCATCATATTACCATATGACCATCGTCATGTCTATATTATAAGCTACTTCTTTAGATTGCAAGGTGTTGGTCTGTGATTTGCAAGCTTACAATTTCTAGCCTTCAAATACCACAAGTGTACGAGTCGTGATTTGAAGTAAGTGAAGGGTCAATTCCACGAGAAGGGTGAACTAATATAATCCTATGTTCTCTAAGGGTAAAAAAAATAATAAAGTGAAAATAAAGATGCAACAGAAAGTAAATATGAGAATTTGATTTCAAGAAACTAATTCAGAAATTTAACATGAAAAGAAATTAAAATTGAGCAATAAAAAACGTCAAAGTGGAAATCAATCAAGAGAAATTACCAAGTTATGGGAAAGGGGATTTTCCATATCATTAATGCTAACCTAGCCATTTATGTGTTAACAAGGTGTTGGTTCTAGATTATCGTAGAGTTGATTACTCTCTCTTAAGTTGTAGCCATTAAATCTTAAATTATAAACCCTAATTGAATTATGAAAATTGCAATCTCTCAATTAACAAAAGACCCACAATCCTAATTAGATCTTAAGCCCTCTAATAAACTACCGGATCTCATACGAGATCTCTCTCTGCACAATAATCGATATGATTAATCACGTGGTCTATTAGATCACCTAACTCTCATTAACCCAATCAAATCATTTTTATCCAGTTCACTCTCTCAGTTTATTACCGAAATATGCAAGCACCACAATTAATCACAACACCTAATCAATAAAACACAAAAAACGACTATATTAACATTAAATCAAGGTAAAATCCTTAAGGAAGAGCTAGAACATCATCAACAATCCAAAATCCATCATCATACAATCCATTTCAATCTTATACATTGAATGAACAAAAATGAAAATAGAAAGGAGAACTTAGATCGGATAATCTGGAAGGCAGCAGCATCAGGAGACCCACTTATCTGGGAAGTCAGCAGTGTCGAAAGACCCGCTTCTTCTCTTCCTCTTCCTCTTCTGCTTCTCTCTTCTTTCTCTCTCTTTTAGGGTTTTTCAAAAGTGGCAGAAGTGAAGCTCCCTTTTAGGGCTACATATCTTTCCTTTATATAGTTTTTGCAATTAGGGTAACCCTAAGGACTTTTCCAAGTTCGAAAAGTCCAAAAGGTTTCTCGAAAACTTAATACTAGAAGCATCCCCACATCTGTCCGCGCACAGGCAACGATCGTGGCTTAGAGTTTAGCAGACAGGGCCACGATCGTGGCTCCTTGCTCGCCTCTATTTTGGTTTGGGTCTCCTCTGAAATTCTTTCGTTCTTTAATATTAGCCCTGAAACACTAGCAAACACATCAAGCACCTCAAAAACATAAAATTTAAGCTCAAAAGTGTTCTCTAAGCCTCAAAACACAAATATCTAACTAAGTAACTGAAACCTAATCTAAACATACATTAATAATTCAATTTAACTACTAAACACGTACTAAACTACCCATTAAAACATTATGTAGTCTACGCCTATCACAAGGCAGTACAACTTAAAGGTTGAGCTCCAAGAATTATTTGTAAAGAAAAAAAATTTAGAGACTTGTCTTCTCTTCCTTACATCAGGTGTAGCAATCCCTTCTTATTAGGTAGGAGTACCATCTTTAACATCTCCAATATTATCTTGGCCACCATAAAAATAAGTTCCACTACTAATTTTATAGTTCAATATTTGCCTTCTTCCTTTCTAACTTTGATACTCTTTAAGCAAAATTTTGATATGATATTTCACATCATAGATTGCTTTCTTACAAGGCTCCGCATCACTTTGATCCCAACTAAGTATTTCTTTAATCAGGTGATTCCCTTACCTTTCAATTATTTATTACTATACAAACAAATGGTATGATTCTTCATTCTAGAAACTAATCAAGCATGAGTCTAAGTTAGATCAATGAATCTTCTTAAAGAAGCTAAATTATCAGTAGTAGTTAACTTCCCTCAATTTATCTATAAAATAAATAAAGAAATGTGTTAAAATTAAATTAATAACTTCATATAAAAATGATTTTTTTGTATGTAACATCATTACTTAACTATAAAAATTTAAAGGCCAATTATGAGAATATTGATCATACACAAATACTTGAAAAAATAAAATTCAAAAATCTAATGTGATAGAAATCTTGCAGAATGTTGATGGAGACATCAATGCCTAACTCAACTGTGTCACCTTTATATTAGCAGCTTCAAGTACAAACTTAGAATCAATAATATGAATATAAAGGACCCAGATAGATTGAATGAGCATAAAAGATTATGTAACATCCTGTTACTTGAATGAAGGTTAAAATGGTGTGTATTAGAGATTAATGAGAAGTTAGGAGGCATAATTCATGCTTATGCATAATGTGATATATACATACACGACACTAAATGTAACACCCCACTCCCGAGTGACCCGAACCCGATATCATTGGTGATATCTGAGTCCGTGCCCCGCGAGGGTGGCGTACTACATCATTCGGTTACAATTCAGTATAACATTTGCTTCTCGCTTTTTTTTTAAACATACAGTAGCACGACAAAAACAGTAAGTAACTTAGGCCCATGTTCACAATAAACTATTTTCAGTTATTACAGTCATCCAATAATAATCTACAATCAGTCAATGTATAAAAACAATAAAAGCACAATGGGCTCATTATAAATACAAAGCATTGTTGTACAATGATTGTGGAAAACAATTCGATAAGACGCTATGTTGGATCCCGTTTCTGGAACCCAACTACTTATACAGATTCTCTTGGAAACCTTAGACTAACCCGAAAATCCCGATAAATTTTTTTTCTCTCA
>JANIPN010000003.1:21294088-21304155 GCA_027478595.1 Erythroxylum anguifugum
TTAAGAAAGTTAACGAAGCATTGATCTTCAAAAGATTAATAGCACGTTGTTAGAATTGCAAAGTTAGTATTGTGTGTGTTTGCGCGTGCAGGAAAAAAGGTTCTGTTGCCATATGTATATATAGAAAAAAAAAATGTGGCCTGGCCAAGTGTGTATATATGTATAAAAAAGCTTTGTAGTCACGTGTAGAAAAATCGATTGAAAGTCATATACGTATATATATTGCAAAAAAATTTTATGGTTATGTGTGTATACGTAGGATAAAATCCAATCCAATATATATATATATATATAGAAAAATGTTTTGTAAACGTGTGTGAATATATATGAGATAAAAGTTTGGTGCTCATGTGTCTATATATATAGAAAAAAATTTGCGGACATGTGTGCATATATACAGAAAAATATTTTTGTGGACATATGTGTATATACATAGGAGTAAAGATTTTTGGCCTTATGTTTATATCTGTAGAAAAAATATTTTAGTGGTCATGTGTGCATATATGTATAGGAATAAAGTTCGGTGGCTATATTGTAAAAGTTTTCATGGCTTTATGTGTAAATTTAGAGGAAAATGTTTGGTGACCATGTGTTTATACAGGATAAAATTTCGATGCCATATATATAAAAGAAAAAAGTTTAGTTGCCATGCATATATAAGGAAGAAAGAAACGATTTCAGAACATAATTAAATGAAGTAACTTGCTTCTCAGTTATTTCAGAAAATTTATGGTTTTAAACTAAATTAGTAGTAAGAATTTCCCTTTTGGCTTTTTTTCTTTTTCCCAATTTGCATTTTCTACGAGAACATTTTAAATAAAGGCAGTCATAATAAGAATTAAATCTTCTATTTTGATTATAATATTTATATTATATTTTATTAAATATTACCTACGTATTTATATAAATTTTATAAGCATATATAAATAAAATCTAATAAAATAAAATTAGAACAGATTATACGAAAAAAAGGATTTAATGTAATCCGGATAATGTCATTTTAGTTCCGGAAACTCCAATGATGATCATGAATGAATTTTAGTGCGGACAAGAATTGGATAAAGATAAGGCACATGGCATTTTAGTTCCGGCTAATGTCATTTTAGTTCCGGAAACTCCAAAGATAAGGCACATGGCATTTCCAATTTTGATGTGGTCAGGTCACTTTCAATCTTGAAAAGGGAAGCTGACCCGACGCACATGGGAAAAAGCTCTGACACATAATTTGCGGAGAGGTCAGAAATTGGGAGGCTGGCGGAGGCTAAACTCTCACATCATCCTGCCCACTGGCCAGATAGACATTAAACCACCATTGTTGCTCATTGAGATTCCGTCTTCTTCGCATACGACTTAGTTGCAAAGTGGGTCATGAACAGAGCATTACATTGGGACACAACACACTGAGGTGTCGCCATTAACAATCTCAACTCCTGACAACACCATATTTGATTATGGACAACTAAACTCGAAACTCAAATGAAATTAGAGGGAAGATTACAGTTCAAAAATGAGAAAATCACACTTAGCAACATTGAAGTCCTGCCCACCAGCTTGTCTAATATCTCAAACAATAACATAAACCATGTCAGCCTTAAAAAGTGAAAAAAAAAACCAACATGTCATAATTCACTTTTTTTTATCTATTATCTGTTCAATTCAATCACCTCAACTACCGCACATAGCAACATTGAAGTCCTGCCCACCAGCTTGTCTAAATATCTCAAACAATAACATAAACCATGTCAGCCTTAAAAAGTGAAAAAAAAAACATGTCATAATTCACTTTCTTTTGTCCATTAGCTGCTCAATTCAATCACCTCAACCACCTCCTAAGGTCGGTAGTTGACGAAGGAGAGACCTCGCCACCAAAGCTCTCTGTGCAGCAAGAAGAATAGTTTGTTGCTGTAACCCACCAAAGTGTGCACCACTAAAGCTCACGATCCTCAAATCTTCTACGGCATATTATATAGGAAAATGTTTTTATTTAAAATATACTTTCGAGGCATAATTTAAAGTTAGAATTGGAATGATATTAGAATACTAAAATATTTTTCAATAACATTTTTTAACAAAGAATGCCTATAATTAAATAATTATTGTAAAATTTGACATCTTTATCTTATTCTAAATCTCGTAAATGATATTACTCACCTGAATATGGTGATAGAAATATAGACACAATAATATACCCTGAATTAACTAAATAAAACTTACCTAACATATATGGGAAAACGTTTGGTGGTCATGTGTGTACATATATAGGATAAAATTTTAGTGCCCATATTTTAATATATAAATGGGGAAAAAAGTTTGTCAACATGTGTATACATGTATTGGAAAAATGTTTAGAGATAATGTGTGTATATATATAAGAGATAAAAGCTCGATGCCCAAGTTTGCGCACGCGTGCGCGTGCACACACACACACATATATATATAATTGTGCACATTTGTGTTTATATATAGCAATAAAGTTTTATGGCTATTTGTGTATATCTTTAGTAAAAAGGTTTGGAATGTGTATATATGTATAAGAAAAATGTTTGATGACCATGTTTATTAAGTATATATACTAAGGACGAGTTGGGATGGACAACCACGCAATTCATCTCGCTCGTTAATTTAATCTGACGGTTTATATCTGTTTATTGAATGTTGTGCCTTACGATTCATCCCGCTCGTCCATTTAATCGGACGACTTATATCGCTTTATTGAATGTTGTGCATTTATTATTACTATCTGTTCATTGAATGTTGTGTCTGCCGATCCATCCCGCTCGTCCGTTTAATCTGTCAACTTATATGTGTTCATTGAATGTTGTGTCTTTATTATTACCTTTCCTTTTCCATTCATTCATTCCTTTTTTTCTTCTTTCTTGCGATAATGATTGGCTGTTGTAAGTTCTCGTTTTTTCTTTTGTTTATCTCCAGCTGCTTCTTTGCGTTTTTCCTTCGACTTTGTTTCATCCACGTTTTATTGCATGTACAGACTCCAGCTTTATTAACTTCTTGTTTTTGCTTTTGTTTCTTTGTGTTTTTTCCTTCGACTTTGTCTAGGTTTTGTTGTGTGTACAAATGACGTCTTTTTTCTTCTTTCGTGCCATAATGATCGGCTGTGGTAAGTTCTCGTTTTTGCTTTTGTTTCTCTCCAGCTGTTTCTTTGCGTTTTTCCTTCGACTTTGTTTCATCCACGTTTTATTGTGTGTACAAACTCTAGCTTTGTTAACTTCTTGTTTTTGCTTTTGTTTCTTTGCATTTTTTCCTTCGACTTTGTCCAGGTTTTATTGTGTGTACAGATGGCACCTTTTTTCTTCTTTTGTGCGATAATAATCGGCTGTGGTGAGTTCTCGTTTTTGGTTTTGTTTCTCTCCAGCTGTTGCTTCGCGTTTTTCCTTCAACTTTGTCTAGGTTTTGTTGTGTGTACAGATGGCGCCTTTTTTCTTCTTTCGTCCGATAATGATTGGCTGTGGTAAGTTCTTGTTTTTGCTTTTGTTTCTCTCCAGCTGTTTCTTTGCCTTTTTTCCTTCAACTTTGTCCAGGTTTTCTTTCCAGCTGTTTCTTTGCCTTTTTTCCTTTCGACTTTGTCCAGGTTTTATTGTGTGTACAGGTGGCGCCTTTTTTCTTCTTTCGTGCGATAATGATTGGTAGTTTCTTGTTTTTGCTGTTGTTTCTCTGTAGCTGTGGTGACCGCTTAATGCCATGATGCTATCCTGATTCACCCCGCGGAAATAAAAGTGGATATTGAAGTGGGTCATAGCATGCATAACAAGATTGGATTGTATAACTTCGACCTGGGTGAGGGGATTTATCATGTTGTTAGAGCAGGATAACGTCAGAGAACAATTTCCTGATTTTCAAGCAAAACTTTTTCCTTCTTTCGTGCGATAATGATCGCCTGTGGTAAGTTCTCATCTTTGCTTTTGTTTCTCTCCAGCTGTTTCTTTGCGCTTTTTCCTTCGACTTTGTTCAGGTTTTATTGTGTGTACAGATGTCGCCTTTTTTCTTCTTTCGTGCGATAATAATTGGTAGTTTCTTATTTTTGCTTTTGTTTCTCTGCAGCTGTGGTGACCGCTTAATGCCATAGCGTGCATAGCAAGATTGGATTGTATAACTCCGACCTGGGTGAATGCAGACTTGGAAATGAGGAGATTTATCATGTTGTTCTTCATCAGTTTTTGTCCATATCGCAGCTACTTTTGATGTAATAGGAAGATTGTAAACACGTTGATCAAGACCAGGATAACATCATAGAACAATTTCCTGATTTTCAACCGATGGAATATCTTTAAGACTTCCAAAGAATCTAGCATAAAGGTTATCTTGAAGAATTGTCATAATCATAATGAGCTTCAATGTATTTTCATTTTCACGAAGTTTATGTCGATAATTATCTTAATAGAAGATACGCTTTTCTATATTCAACCAGTCCGTCTTAGTTTTCGATTCGTCTTAGTTTTCGCTTTGTGTTACTTTTGTCTGTGCACTTCGTCTTACTTTTGTCTTCGCGTTTGCTCTTATTTTTACTTATCCGCTTCGTCTCACTTTTCCTATAGTCAACTGCTTCGTCTTAGTTCCCGCTTTCTTTGACTTTTGTCTCCGTGCTTCATCTTATTTTTATCTCCGCACTTAAGAGATGTATGATAAAAGTTTTGTGCTTTTTATTGATATATTAATTATCTTAATAGAAGAAACACTTTTCTACATTCAACCGCTTCGTCTTAGTTTCCACATCCTCTGACACTTCGTCTTACTTTTGTCTTCGCGCTTCGTTTTTTCTGGAAGGAACTTGACACGATAATAGTGAGATGAAGTTTTGAGACAATAGAAGTCAGCCGAAGTTTTAAGACGATAGACGTAAGGCAAGGTTTTAAGCCGATAAAACGTTTTAAGACGATAGAAGTAAGACGAAGTTTTGAGACGATAAAAGTAAGACGATGTTTTAAAACGATAGAAGTAAGACGAAGGTTTAAGATTAACGGTTAAAATAGAAAAGACTAAAAAAGGATGATCCTTTCAACATGTCATTGGTAGAGACTGTATGCTAATCAGATGAATTGGACAAAACTAGAAAGGAACATTTTATCTCAAGTTCCCGCAGCTTCGTCTTAGTTTTGTTCCGCCTTACTAAAATGGTACATCGCTTTCTAATATTATTATTTTGTTTGATTTCCATCAAAATCATTAATCGTCTTATTTTTGCTTAACAATCTCCCCCCTTTTTGATGATGAGAAATAATCAAAGTTTTTAGAAAGAAAGTTTTATTAATTAATACGATATACAATATAAGATTGTATATAGTTTGAAAAAAAAATCTTATTTTTCCTTGTGAGTCCGTCTCACTTTTGGACTTTTGTCTGTGCACTTTGTCTTACTTTTGTCTCCGAACTTCATCTTTTCTGGAAGGAACATAACACGATAACGGTCAGATGTAGTTTTAAGACGATAGAAGTCAGACGAAGTTTTAAGGCGATAGACGTAAGGCGAAGTTTTAAGCCGATAAAACGTTTTAAGATGATAGAAGTAAGACGAAGTTTTGAGACGATAAAAGTAAGACGAAGTTTTAAGACGATAGAAGTAAGACGAAGGTTTAAGATCAACGGTTAAAATATAAAAGACTAAAAAAGGATGATCCTTTCAGTATGTCATCGGTAGAGACTATATGCTAATAAAATGAATTGGAAAAAACTAGAAAGGAACATATTAACTCAAGTTCCTGCAGCTTCGTCTTAGTTTTGTTCTGCCTTACCGAAATGGTACATCGCTTTCTAATATTATTATTTTGTTTGATTGCCGTCAAAATCATTAATTGTCTTATTTTTGCTTAACAATCTCCCCCTTTTTGATGATGACAAATAATCAAAATTTTTAGAAAGAAAGTTTTATTAATACGATATACAACATAAGAATGTATACAATTTGAAAAAAAAATCTTGCCAAATGAAATTAAAACAAGAACATCCTTTGATTACCTCAATACATTTCTATTCTTCTTCTCTTGTTCTTCTCTTCTCTTCTTATCTTTTACCTTTCTATCCTTTCTACGCCTATCTTTCTTATTTTGGCCTTTCTCCCCCTATTTGCTATTGATCAAAAAGATCGTGACCGAAGATGTTTCATAACTTCAGAAAATATTTCTTTGATTTCGTTGCAGAGTGACTTCATGTCTTCTCGCACATGCTGCACTTCCTTATACAAGTCACTCACTGAAGGACAAGGATCATCAAACTTATCATCGTGCTCGCATTGCGCTGCCTCAGTACCGATAGTGGTAGTATATGCATCTGAAGATATGACATCTGGTTCGGTGATTACAAAGGTGGGAGGTTTGAAAGATAAGTTTGGTTCCGGGAGATCAAGGTCATCAGTTATGGGTAGTCTTGGAACTTGTCTTCCAAATAGGTGCAGTACTTCTGCAAAGGAAGACACAAAACTCAAGGGTCTAATGTGAATAATTAAGTGCATAAGAGTCTCTATGCTCAATATAACATCTCCAATTTTCATGGATCTGTACTGCCCTTCTGTAATTCTGCCAACTACCTGTCAAGTTTCCTCGGTGGTTGGATGACCACAATTACTTCCTGATGCCTTCGAAATGTAATGGGAGACATGCGTTCCTCTCTGCTGAACTGCAAAGCATACCTCAGCTATGTTTATGACTTCTTCTGCAACCTCATCTTCTGTCAAATCATCGCTCATCCCTTCAAGGTACATTTTCTTCTTCCCCTTTTCAACATTGCGAACAATGTAAGGTCTTGGCTGTATATCAGGTACAACCTTAATCACAGTTCTTTTTGTAACTAGAAATATAGTGTACCTCTGTTTTGTCATCTCCATGGGATATGGTCTGGTTCTCTCATCTCATAGGACACTATACAACCTTATGTCTGCATCATTCAACAGATGCATTGTACCACTATTTATGATGATTGGTTCAAATTGTACCTTGACTGACCTTTTTGGGGTTTCTCTAATCAATAGAGAGCTGGTACTTCTCACAGGTTGAGTTTCTTCAATAATTTTTGTTTTTAAATCCTGTTTTCTCAGTAGTTGAGAAGGATTTAGTTGTGCTCGACTGTGTTCAACTGTCCTTTTCTTCTGTTGAACAACAGAAGGACTGCTCTTTTGTTGAACAACAGAAGAACTGCTCTTTTTCTCACTTCTTTTCTGTTTCTTTTTCTCTCCAACCAGTCGAGGAGCCTGTTGTTGAGGTTAAATTTTCTTCTTCTCAAATTCCAACCTCTTTTCAGTCTCAGCTTCTGAAATTCCAGCCTCCGGTGCTTGCGTCTTAGAGTCTCCACCTTGACTCAACTCTTTTCTTTTCTTTTCCTCTTGTTCACGTACGGTTCGTACCCTAGGCGACCTTTTTGCCTGCTTGGGTTTCTCCAAAAGGAATGTTTCCCCCTTCCTCTTCAAGGTCCTTTGGCTCTCCGTCTGCTGTACCTAGCTAGAATCTGTTCCTTCTGTTTCCACATTCTTCAAGCCCATTCTGTTGATAGTTGAAGCATTGATGCTGCTTTTAATATTTATCTTCATCTTGTTCCCTATCTGCAGGCGAACTCCAGAATCTCTGAAGATTTTTGTCAGCATCATCCCATATGCTAGGTCGGTCCAGTCTTTCTTCGACTTTATGATATAATGCAAGATAAGATATGGAAGATCTATGGACTGGCGATTGAGTAGATGATATAAACATTGCTCATCTAACTTCATCACCAGATTTCTCGATCCTGTTCTTTGCAGAACACAATGATAGAGAAGTAAGTGTAGAACCCTAGCCTTCGGCACAAGGCTTGAGGCCTTCTTCTCTTTTGGGTTATTACTTCCATATAGTTGCCGGTTAATTTGAATCTCATCCGCCCCAGCTTGAGTCATCCATTTAGGTTTGTGAGCAAGCTTTACTCCTATACATGCACACTCAGTAGCATTCTCGATTGCCTCTAGCGTCACAATGATCGACAATCCGTCTACAACTGACACAAGAGTATTATCAATTGTCCCAACGTTCTTCCAGAAATTGTATATCTCATTCGTGTAGACTACCTAGTTTATCTTGAAGAACTTCTTCCATCCGGCTGCTACAATCTTTGGTTCTATATCCATCTGGTTCTTCAAGGATTTGAAGTCAACCAATCTTGGAGTAGTCATCGATTGCTCCAATTCTTTCTGTGGTTAACAAATAACTGAATGCACAAATGTATTTCTGGAAGAGGTGAAGTTAGTTTCTGAAGTTGAGAGTGAAAGCAAGGGAAGGTTTGATATCTAAACTGAGTAATGAAATTTTTTTGTTAAGAGTTCTTCAAAAGTCAATGTTAGTGTACGTGAAGAGACTTCTAGAATAGTTGGTATTCTCAAGGCTTTGAGATGTTTTCCCTCCAAAACTTTCTTATGAGAGAAATTATCAGCTGTGACTACCCTTACTGTTACTATTCCGACCCTTCGTCTTATTTTTGCTTCTCCGTTTCGTCTTATATTTGTGTTTGCACTTCCTCTTACTTTTGTCTCCGCGGTTCGTCTTAGTATGACCTCATCTTCGTCTCAGTATGGCGTCAGCTTTGTCTTAGTTTTTCATCTTAGTATGATGCCATCTTCGTCTTAGTACCACGTCAACTTCGTCTTAGTTTTTTGTCTTATTGTTGCGTCTTAGTATGACGTCATCTTCGTCTTAGTATGGTGTTAGCTTCGTCTTAGTTTTTCGTCTTAGTATGACGCAATCTTCGTCTTAATATGACGTCAGCTTCGTCTTAGTTTTGCGTCTTAGTATGATATCATCTTCGTCTTAAAATAAGACGAAGACCGGAGACAAAATTAAGACCAAGTACAAAGACAAAAATAAGACGAAGCGGGAAGACAAAGTTAAGTAGAAGCGAAGAAGCAAAAATAAGACGTATAATCAAACCTTTTATAGAAAGATCATCGGTTCATGTAGAACATGAAAATTGTTGATCATGAACTCATTTTGACTTAACATTAATTAGTACAGATCAGTAATATTTATATGTTATGATATTTATACATTTATTATGAAAATTTAGTAGTTAATAATTTTCTTCTCATTATTATTATCTTTATTATTCTGACTAATTTAATTATATCAAATTTATTTTTTATTGTTGTAATTTCCTATACTGATTAATTTAATTATTGTTATTATGATTTATTTATAGTATTATTAATGTTCTGCATGAGTATATATAGTTATTATTGATCACTCAACATAACCATGTTGAGGTTTCGTGAGATTAGTCAATATGTTTACCCATTGATAGTTCGTCTCAACAAACTGTAGAGTTGCGATCTCCCTTTGACTTTTAACTGGTACTTAATTCGCAACTGCGACTTGCAACTTGCGGCTAACATATAATCGGCGGCTTAACCAGGATCGCAGTATGGAATTAACCTGAAATCTTAACCTTTCTCTGATAGATTTCTTGAGACCACCAAATTTTTTTACCTGTCACATTATGCTTAATCAACTCAACCAAAGATACGTGTTTTTTAGTTACAAGGAACGAGACGGTGATCGCCAAAATGTATGAACCATGCATTGGTGTTAAATTATACTGCCGATAAGATATTGGAGATGTTACCCCCAGAATTTTTTTTAATGATAAATCAAGCATTATTAGGTTAATTGGGTAAATTAATATAGCATTTAATAAAGTTAGCATGAATTAGCATATGACATTAAAAGAGTTAGGTAATGTGAATAAATGTTAGTGAATGAGTTAGATAACATGTATTAAATATGATATTAATGAGTTAGGTAGTAAGTAAATGGAATTAATGTGTTAGTTGGGCTTTAAAAAGAGAAATGGGCTGGAGTAGAAGTTTATGGGCTTAAGCTATATGAGTGGCTTGAGGATAAAAGAAGGAAGAAGAAGATGAGATGGGCCTTGAGCCCTTGGGCTTAAGTAGTGTTAGTTATGTTAGAGGAAGAAAGAAGGAAGGAAGAGGAAGATGGACTTGGGCCATTGGGCTTGAGTTAAGTTAGAAGAGTATATAAGAAGAGTTTAAGTGAGTTGGTGTTAGAAGAAGGGAGGGAGTGCCCAACGAAAATAGAGAGAGG
>JANIPN010000003.1:21571220-21585662 GCA_027478595.1 Erythroxylum anguifugum
CTATCACCATTTCAGGGGATTAGCAGATTGGGCAAGAGAGAAAAATCCAAGCCTTTTGAGACTCGCTTGGATAAGCATCATGTAATGTTGTTTTTTTGGCATGATGTAAATTTCCGATACTGTAGATGCTCCATGGTTTGTCATAATCATATGTACATAAGACATATATGGATTTGTTGTGTTGTTGAGGACGATGTTGGTTGATGTTGATGATAAGTAGATGTTGTATGTGAAAATTGTGGGGTGGGATCCTTACTTCTTACAACCTATTAAGCAGGTATAAGGATTAATCAGATAAATGAATAGTTTATGTCGGATTTTAGTAGAATATAGAAAAGTTGGTCTTACTACGGGTTTTGGTGGCATTAAGCCTACCCATTCCCTAGTGCCAACACGGCCCAAAAGGTGGGTCGTGTCAAGAGTGAGACCACGACATCCAAAAGTGAGGAAAAATAAAAAGAGGGAAAAGAGGGTTGTATTCCCATCCTTTTTTGATTATTTTAGGGATTGGTTTGAGTGATTGTTGATTTTGATATCAACTTAAGTTTTAATCTTAAAATTTTGTGAGAAAACTTGTTGTTATGGGGGTGAGAGATCAACTTTTTTTTGTAAATCATTATTGAGTTTAGTGGATTATTTGTTGGTTTGTGTCGTGGTTTCTCCCTCTATACTGGAGGGTTTTCCAAGTTAAATCTTGGTGTTTGTTTTGTCGTTAGTTTCTTATTCTCATTTTTTATGCTACAATTTGAAAAGTTTTTTTCTTGTCATTAATATTTGGTTGATCTTTTAGAGAGTTGTGTATTTGTCTCCCAACAAGTGGTATCAGAGTCATCATAATAAAAGGTGAAAAAAGATCTGAGGTCAAGTTAATGTCATCAACTTACTCGATATAGAGGCCTATGATAGAGGACCTTCTATATTGTAAGGATCTCTTTGATCCTATTAATATGGACAAAGGTGTGAAGGATAATGTTCCTTTAAAGACTAAAAAGATGTCAAACGAAGAATGAGAAAAGATGAAGTGAAAAACTGTGGTTACTATTAGACAATGGATTGATTTCGCTATAATCAACCATGTGTCCCAAGAAACGTATCCTTTTGAGTTATGCAAGAAAGGAAAAGGTCTATATGAAAGGAATACTGCTCATAATAGGGCCTCTCTGATTAAGAGACTTGTGAATTTGAAATTGAAGCCTAGAATCAGTTTTGGAACATCTAAGTGATTTCTAGGACATAATTAACAATTTTGCAATAATGAAGGTCATTTTTTATAATAGCTTCAAGCTCTATTCTTGTTAAGTTCATTATTAAATATTTGGGAAGCATTGGTGGTGACAATTAGCAACTCAGCTCTTGAAGGTCTGCTCTCTTTAGATGTAATCGAAAAGAGTATGTTTAATGAAAAAAAATCAAAAGAAAGTATATTGAAGTTGACAACATGCAGGCTTTCGTAATAAAAAGGTATGGGGAGGAACAAGAGTAGGGGTCCCAAAGGTCATGGTAAGCCTAATAACCGTTCAAAGTCTAAAAGTGACAATGATGTGAAGACATGTCATTATTGCGATAAGCTAGGACACATTAAGATATTCTGCTATAAGTGGAAGAGGGATCAGAAAAAGCAAGATCATCAAAATAATGATGATGATAAGCGTTCAACTATAACTTTTTCAAGTAAGGATGATGAGATGTCCTTAGTTTGTGTAACTAGTGAATACTTCCATGTCAACAATGTTGGTTATGAATGGCTGATTGACACCGAAGTATGTTATCATTGTGTTCCAAAAAAGAGTACTTCTCAAGCTACAAAAGTGGAGATTTCCTGAGTGTAAATATGAGAAACTAAAGCTTCGTCAAGATAGTCAGTATGGGTGATATCTAGGTTTAGAAAAACATTGGATGCTTATTGACCTTGCCCATTATAAGGCTAAATTTTTTATCGGCAAATGTGTTAGATCAAGAAGGATTCAAGCACACTTTCGGGGATAAGATGTGGAAACTATCCAAAAGGGCAATGACAGTTATCGAGGAGAGTAATGTTGCTCACTATACAAGACACACTTAAAGGTGTGTAGGGGTGGAGAAGCACACACAGCTGAAGAGAAAACTTTACTAAATATGTGGCATTGACAGTTAGGATATATGAGTGAGAAAGGATCAAGGTTGCTAGCTAGGAAATCCCTTGTCCCAGTTAATAACTTGTAATCACTTACTCTTTGTGATTATTGTTTTGCTAAAAAGCAATATAAAGTCTCTTTCAAGAGAAGATCTGAAGGAAGTTAGAGTTATTGCAGTTGGCGTATTCAGATGTCTATAGTCCTATTGAGAAGGAGTTACTAGGTGGTAACGGATATTTTGTTACATTCATTAATGATGCTTCGAGGAAGAATTGGGTTTACATGTTGAACTTTAAGAGTCAAGTGTTTAAAACATTCAAGACGTTTCATGTTATGGTAGAAAGGGAAGCCGAGAGGAAGCTAAGGTGCCTAGGAATAGATAATGGAGGGAGTATACTTCTAACGTACTTAAAGAATACCGTACATCGTAGGGCATCAGACTTGAGAAAACTGAACTAGGGACTCCACAATATAATGAGGTTACTGAAAGGATGAACATAAACACTATGGAAAGGTTCATCTCATACTTAGAATGTCTATGTTACCAAAGACATTTTGGGGAGAAGTAGTATGAACAATTAACTACTTGATAAATCGAATTCCGTCAGTTTCGTTAGATTTTGAGATTGTTGAGAGAGCGAGGACTGACAAGGATCTCACATTTCATCATTTGAGATTTTTTAGATGTAAGTTATTCAGACAAGTACCCAAGGGTCAAAGAAAGAAGCTTGACTCATAGTCCATACCTTGCATCTTTTTTGGATATGGTGGTGATTAGTTTGGATTCAGACTTTATGACCTAGAGAAGCAAAAGTAGTCAGGAGTTGGGATGTGGTGTTCCAGGAGCATGAGAGAGGTGCTGATCTTCTGAGTGGAGATAAATCATCATACTACAGCTCATCAAATGGCATAGTTAATTCTTTGCCAATTGCCTGGACTATTGAGCAATCTATAGGTGAAGAAGATGAAGTGTGTGACCAAGCACACATTGGTGGTGATAAAAAAATTAATATTGATGAGCTACATAAACCACATCCAGATAATATTAGGGTAAGCAGTGGGATACAATAGCTAATAAAACACAACTTCGAAGTTCAACAAGGGAGAAAAGGCCTTCTAGAAGGTATCCAGGTTTTGAGTGACTATTACTTACTACTAAAGAGAGTATGAGGATGTGTAATTTGCATTTTGTGAAAAAGTCAGATATCATTGGTTGAGGTCAATGATTAAAAAAAATAATTAATATGAAGAAGATTTATACAAATTTGAATGGTGCTGATATGCTAACTAAAGTGGTTTCTAGAAATAAGCATGAGCTTTGTAGTAAGCTTGCCAGGATGAATCTCAAAGTGAGAATAATGTGTCTTCCCCATATTTGGGCTGAAGGGGGAGACTGTTGAGTATCCAGCCCTATTTTGAGACTTTTGCTAATCATAGACGACTTAATAGTTTATGCCTTAACTTACACAACCATGCAAATCAACTGTGTAAGTCTCTATAAAGGTGTAAAGATGCACGCCTAGGAGTGGAGACTGTGTACCAATGTGCTATATAAGGCTTTGGGCTAGGATGACTTATGATCAATGGATAGAGATTAAGGAGAGATCTTGGACAATGTGGTAGACAAGATCATAATAAATATACATCACCTTTAAAAGATAAAGACTATATGGGAGGATCATATGAAGATAGTAGAGTTCTTCATAGATATGGATGTATCATTCCTAGTTAAATGTAATCTCTTATCTTGTTAGTTGGAATGCAGATAAATCCCATCAGATAGAGTCCTACTTGGGTCGAAGTGTCATCTAATTAGTCGGTGTGATGTAATCTGATAAGAATAGATATGAGCTAATAAGTTCAATTCAATTACAATTCTGAATTATAAAGCCAAGAGGTGTCTACAAATATCTTTATTTGAGAGCCTTGCTCTAGGAGAAAAGAGATAGAAAGTGTGGCCATAACATCCAAAAGTGAGGAAAAACAAAGAGAGGGTAAAGAAGGTTGTATTTTCATCCTTGTTTGATTGTTTTGGGGATTGGTTTGAGTGATTGTTAATTGTGATATTAACTTATGTTTCAATCCTAAAATTTTGTGAGATAACTTAATGTTGTAGGGGTGAGAGATCAACTTTCTCTATAAATCTTTATTGAGTTTAGTGGATTTATTTGTCCGTTTGTTACGTAGTTTTTCCCTTTACACCGGAGGGTTCTCCACATTAAATCTTGATGTTTGTTTTGTCGTTAGTTTCTTAATCTCATATTGTTTTTGCTACTATAACTTGAAGAGTTCTTTCTTATCATTAATATTTAGTAAATTTTTATAGTATAATTATATTAAAATAATATTCTTTTAATTATTCTAATAAAAAAATATGTTCAAAGTAGTAGTAAAACATAGTAACTGTTATATAAGATATTTTAATAGTTTTTAATTTAAAATTATTTATATAATCGTTGCATTAAAAATTTTCAAAGACAAAAATAATATTCCATCATAACTGGTACATTAATACAATTATTATTTAATAAAAAAATCACATTTTTAAATCTTTGTTTAAATATTTTAGTTCATAAGAGATCAACTGCCTCTGTAGTAATTATGTAGTTATAACTTTATCACGACACTTACATATATATTTGATTTAAGATTTTAAGTTTAATGCCAATTATTGTATATAATTAAGAAAAATTTACTATATATCATAATTTTTATTCAAAATAATCTACATTTACAATCAATGAATCAATTGTTTGTGTAGGCACAGTTACAACAAATTGGAGTATAAAAAAATATCCTTCTCAATTAGTATAAAAAATGTAATCATAATACTTTATATTAAAAACTTATCAAGAATGTGAATATTTTAAAAACTTCAGATATAAAAACAAAAGTATTACAAAAGTTTGGAGAAGGTAGATAAAATTTCTTTTTCATGTTTGAAAGAGTACATCTTAAATTTGAAGAATTCTTTAGTTGAAGGTGAGTTAGATGAGAGAGAATGTCTTTCTTCTCGCTTGCTCCCTAACTTATAGTTTGCTTTTTGGGCATAGCTTATTGCTCCTTTAGTTTAACTTCACCTTGGCTTTTTGCTTAATTGCTTATCCAACTCAAGGCCTTGCTATTTTACCTTGGTGTTGGCTTTCCTATTTTGTGTTGTTTGTAGGCTATCTTGCTTAAGCTCTTATCTTGACTACTTCTTCACTTCCTAAGTACATTATCAAGCTCTACCGGTTGTTTTAAAGTCTAGTCTTCATTAGTTTTTTCTTATTCAATGTTCATTGGCTACTGGGTCTTTTTCCATATTCTCTTATGTTAGCTTGTTATTCACTCAAACTCTTAGGACTGGTTGAGCAGTGACTACACTTAGTTAGTTCCAGATTTGTTATGCAAAGCTCGAGTTTCCTCTCACCTCTAAACTTGCCTTTTATAGTAACAATACTTGAGTAAACTGTATAGTCCCATTATTTGTGATTTTGGAATGATGGGCCACTATTCTAACTAAGTGAGTTCTACTAAATTTCCACCCTTTTGTCCCTTATCTAGTCCATCCACTCTCTTGTCAACTGTAACATCTACTATGTTGGCCAATATACTTGTCTCAAATGTTGCGAAACATATTATTGTCGAGCCCATTGACCAATGTTTATGGAAGAAAATTCTGAATGATTCCTCTCGAGCTTCACTTCACCATTATCCACCAGTATGTGAAGAAGATTGAAAAGTTGTTTCTCCACTATTGCAAATTCCTTGTGAAGGGCCATTTAAATGGAAGTCCTCATTGATCATATATTTTTTCTTGATAAAAGGATAAAAATTTCCACCATTAAATTCATGGGCTCATAAACAATGAAAAACTAGTTTGGGGGATTTTCTTTTTACTGATGATGGGTTATTCCTCTTTAAATTTTTCTCCCTTCAAGTGCTCAAAAAATTCTAGACAATAGATCATGGAACTTTATTGGCATTATGATATTTCTTCCGTAATGGTGACCCAGTATATAGCTCAAAGACATCAATCTTGAATATGTCCTTATTTAAGTGAACTTACATAATATTCTTTAATGTATTGCATAACAATCGATCTCGGTTACTTAGCTAGCTACATTGGAAAATCAATGGGAATAGATGAAACAATGAAAAATATAAAAAAAGATAAGCTATGCTAAAGTTTGTGATATTGTTGATATTAAAAAAGAGTTTCCTAATTCTATTCCATTACTGAGATTGGATGAAGTTTATAATCTTTATCAAGATGAGGTACTTGTCACTTATTAATGGACGCTTTTAGCTCATCATATTAGAAAGAATTAGAAACCGAATAGGAAGAGATTTATTAAGGGAGACAATTTTTAGTTAATGATGCTTGATAAATTCTTTAGTGATCCAATAGATAATAAATATATATCCTAATCATTTGAATAATTCGGGTACTAATGGAGATTTTGTTACTATATCTTTAGGACATGATTTGGCTAATCCTTCTGTAATTATTAATACTATTGTTTGTGGATATTTTGAGTAATTTAGTCTTATAAAGTAGGGCTTTAGGTTATAGTGATATTTTGGTTATTGTGGAAGCTGCTCCATAATTGGAATTGTTTTCTCATATAGAATTCAGCACTAAAAATTTAATGGGTAAAATAAATTCTCAAGTTGCTAACAATTTAGCTTTGGATAAGTTAGAGCATTTGGATAGGTTCATGGTTAAGACTAGGAGTAAATCAAAGAGGAAAAATTAGGTGATCTCTTCATCTTCTCCTAAATTTTAATATGAATATGTTATGTTAGAATGTGAAAGGAATAAACAACTTCTTCTTAAAGTTTATTTTGGAAACTAAGTTGAAGCAGGATTCAGTGAGTAAGCTTAATTTTCTCAGTAACTTATGGCAAATTATCACTATCTATTGTGCATATTATAGTGGTTGAATTGTTATTTATTTTTATTTTAGTAAAGTGAAACTTTTGAGCTCTATAATCATAGATCAAATCATATATTTGGACTTGGAATTATTGTAAGAGAAAAACACATTTTTATATTTCATTTGTTTATGGCTCTAACTTTATTTTTAGAGAGTTTCTTTATGGAATAAGGTTAAGGAGATTTTTTTTCTAGAATCAATGGTCATTAAAATGATGTTTGTTGATTTTAACTGTCCATCATATCATTTAAATGTTAATGGTAATTCCTCTACGAGAAATCACTCAGATGACATGCATAACTATATATCCAACATAGGCATAATTGATCTAAACATGTATGGTCTATATTATATATAAAGTAATAAGAAATAAGGGAGGTGGTTTATAAGAAAGAAACTTAATAGTGCTATGGTGAGTAACCTATGGTTGAACAACTTTCTTAAGAGTGTTGCTATGTTTGGAAATCCATTATTCTTTGATCATTCTCCAATAACCGTCACTGGCTTTAACTTAAGAAGGATCAAGGACTTTCTATTTAGGTTAAACAATTATTTTGCTAATGATCTTGAGTTTAAGAATGTTATCTTAAAAAGAATAAGTTATCATTTTAAAGGGTATAAGGCTTTCATATGCATACAAAAATTGCAAAAATATTAAAGATGAATTTAAAGAATTGAAAAAGAGGAAATATAATGATATGCAAACTATATTTCTAACGTCAAAAGATAAGCTAGAGAAGGTACAAAGAATGTTTTACCTTGATCCACTCAATTCCTTAATCTAACTAGAGGAAGA
This sequence comes from Erythroxylum anguifugum, assembly GCA_027478595.1. Lineage (NCBI taxonomy): Eukaryota > Viridiplantae > Streptophyta > Magnoliopsida > Malpighiales > Erythroxylaceae > Erythroxylum > Erythroxylum anguifugum. The sequence goes on from JANIPN010000003.1 coordinate 21,579,053, forward strand.
ATAGATTTTATCTGATTATCTCCTAGCTACTGAGATTAATAGTTCAATCCTCTAACAAAGATCTAGGGTACAATGGCATAAGAATGGAGATACTTTTTTCCTTTAAGTCTGTTCTTTCAAAAAGGAATCATAACAAAATTTGTTTACTTATAAGACATCATAGTGACATTATTCTTTCTTAGTATGAGCTTCTAAAGGAGACTTATGATTATTTGTATAAATGTCTTAATTCTTCCTCTCCTTGCTCCTCTTTAGTGCAATTATTACAATCCTTTATCATCGATAGAATTTCTCTAGTTGATGTAGATTTGTTGATCATACCTATTACAGATTCTGAAGTAGAGAAAGCTCTATTTGCGTTACACCCTAAAAAGGCACCTGGTTTATATCACCTTAATGGCCTTTTCTTTAATAAATCTTTGCATATACTGAAGCCTCTAGTCACTAAAGCTATGATGGAATTCTTCAATAATGGTAGTATGTTGAAAGAAATTAACAAAACATACATCAACTTAGAAAAAAATTTCTAGTATGAATAACTAAAGGGACTTCAGACCCATAACTTTTAGACATACTATCTACATGATAATTGTGAAGATTCTTGTCTCTAGGCTTAAAGAGGTGTTTCAACCATTGATAATTCTTCTTAGAGTGCTTTTATATTAGGGAGGCAAATTGGTGATAATGTGTTTCTAGATTAAGAATCCTTCAAAAATTATAACATGAAGCTCTCTTTTAAGAGTTGTACTATCAAAATAGACTTTAATAAAGCCTTTGATTATATAGACTGGGTATTTATTATTAATGCTCTTTATGCTTTGGCTTTCCTCCAAGGTTTATTCATTGGATCACTCAATGCATTACCACGATATCCTAAAGTGTATTGGTGAATGGTAAGCCTAGTGAATTCTTTAATTATGCTAGAGAGCTTAGGCGAGGAGACCCATTATCTCTTTTCTTTTTCACTTTTGGGTAAGAAAGTGCTATTTAGGCTTATAAATTATGTTATAAGTTAGAAAAAAGAGCTTTAAGTATGACATCAAATGTAAGCAGTTTAAGATTCATAGCCTTTTATTTATGGATGAATTATTTTTTCTTTTTTGTGTAGATTTGAATTCTATTAGTGATCTAACGAATGCTCGAAGGTGACTTAAAGAGTTGTCTAGATTGGAGATGGATAAGGATAAAAGTTTTCTTTTTATATCTTCATCTACTATAACTTACTCTCTTTAGATCACTTGTTTGTCATGATTGTAAGAAAAGTATCTTCTATGTACTTACTTTGGAGTTTTTGTATCTCATGAAAGGCCATCTTATAGGGAGTTTTCGTCACTGATAGATAAAAATTAGAGGATAATTAATAATTAGTATAATAAGAGTCTTATTTATGCTAGTGGGGTTTAATTGATTAACACAGTATTGAACTTTAGTACATATTTTATGGTCTTCACTTATTGTGTTTCCTAAAATCTTGATAAAGGTTATTGAAAAGTTGTTAAGACTTTTTTATGATCTTGTCAAACAAAAGAAAGCTACACACCCAAAGTAAGATAAAAGGTTATGTATTTTCCTAGAGATGAAGGTGGGCTCAATATAGTTTTGATCAAAACAAATAATAAGGTTTAAATAGCTAGGAGATTATAGAGGATCCTTAGAGATAAGGAATCATGTTGGTGAAGTGGTTGCATACACATTATTTAAAATGAGCTAATTTTTGGTTAGCTTCTCCCAAAAGTAACTCATCCTGGACTATGATGAATATATTCAAACTTAGGTAGCAGTTGAAAACTCCCATTAAAACAAAGATAGGCAATCGAGATAATACCAATCTTGAACATGATAATTGGAGTTTTTTGGGCCTTCTTGATAATGATGCTCGATTTGTTAATATGAAATCCTTGATTATAGAACTAGCTATTACTAGAGAAGTATTGTTTGGTGATTCATATAATCTTCTGTAAGGTTTTGATCATGCATCACATACATAATATATATCAAATATATGAAATGGAAAATAAAATGAAACCTCAAAAACTAGATCTACTCATGCATATATATATAGAAAACAAAAACATGAGATGTAATATGTTTACATACCTTTACGATATCTCCTTTGTTCTTTAATCTTCTTCACGTTGGGTTGTCGTAAACCACAACGATCAACATAGACCGTCTCTAAGGATAGTCCACATGAAGATAGAAGGATGAAACATCACTAGGAGATGGCTAGAGGTCTTTCTTTTTGCTAGCAAAGACAAGAACTCTTGTGATAGTTAGAGAGAAAAAGAGTGTCAGTATGAGAAAGAACCTTTCATTAACTTGTGTCTTACAAGATGCACGAAAATAATGATTATTTTCTGCCCTCTTTGGCCTCCTATAATCCCCATCATTAATGGGAAGTTATGGGAAGTTAATGGTCATGAATAATATGTATTAATGGAAGTTATAGAAAGCTAATGACCATGAATAACATATATTAATGGAAGTTTTGGGAAGTTAATAACCAAATTGGTAGCCAAACACTTGTTTCTAATCCATTCCATATAACATTTTCTACCACAATCACATTGTGATACAATCTCAAAACACTCTTTCATATCTTGAATCACCATTCAAGACCATTTTACTCATCCTTCGGATCTCTTATGTGTGTGATCCATTAGGTTCCCGGTTATGTTGACCATTTAAATTAACACTTAATTTAAGTAAGTCAAGAGCGGTATCTAGCAATATGTCATGACCCCCAATTGATCAGAAAGTCAGTGGTTTGATTATGAACCCTTCCATACGCAATGTTGCCATGCAATGCGTTCTTTCAATATCTATACCCATTTGGTTCAGAGTATGATCAAGTGTTAACTCCCACTAGACTGACTATGTCACATTTAGTCCAAGAGATATTAGATATTGTCCTGAGGATATCATTACTCTATGTATCATTGAAAACTCTCTTTATGACACATATCTGCTTTGGCTAGAGACTCTCAAGTAATGACCTCGATAAGAGGCTATGGGTATCATCTCCTTCTATCAGGAGTGGTGAATCCTTTATTGGCTACTCAATTATTACCTCCTTATACCTCAAGTTGTACCCAATCACCACCTTATGGGTAACACCTGAAAGGCACTAATGAATGGAGTCAAAGCATAGGATTAGTATCCAAGATATCCTTTAGCACCTTAAGTCAAAGGATACTTGCACAATTGCTATAATGAGACTATCATTAACACTGGAATATAATATCCATATGATTGTCTCATGGTAGGTCAATCCAATATACTTACTATCCTTAGTAAGCATCCACATGTTAATTCTAAGCAACTCATGTCTACAGCTTATGAGATCTACTGCTTGATCCAATCAAAGAGTATAACATGTGCTAGTCTATCCGGATTAATGATATCCCATCTCATTAATCCTACGACTAAGGAAAGTTTAGATGATAACATAATTATACATGATAGGAATCTCATTATCATGATCTCATCATGATTTCCTCTATGCTATGTTTTGTATAAAGGACTTTATTAAATCAATTTAAGATTAACATCAAATCCATAAATGTGATTGCCTTTAAAGCACTTCTCTAACAAATTCCCACTTTCACTAAAGCCAATCGCCTTGATATCTAATACCATAAGGGTGTAAATGTGACACAAAACTCTTGTGGGAAATAGGCTTAGCCAATGGATCAACTATATTATGATCGGTGGGAACTCTGTTTATCTTGACATCGTTTCTACCAATGATTTCTCTAATCAAATGGTAGCGCCTGAGCATATGTTTGGACTTCTAATGAGACCTCGATTCCTTCACCTGTGCTATATCCCCATTGTTGTCATAATACAACTGTACTGGGTCAGTGATGCTCGGAACAACACCAAGTTCCATGATGAACTTCTTGATCCAAACTGCTTCCTTTGCCACTTCTGAAGTTGCAATGTACTTTGCCTTTGTCATCAAATCTGTAGTCGTCTCTTATTTGGAACTTTTCCAACTGACTACTCCACCATTCAGTACGAATACATATCTGGACTGGGATCTAGAGTCATCCCTATCAGATTGAAAACTGGCATTAATATACCTACTTACCACAATATCACCTTCTCCATATAGTAAGAATACATTCTTATTTCTTTTCAAGTACTTAAGGATATTCCTGACAGTCACCCAATGGCCCTCACCAGGGTCCGACTAGTATCTGCTCCTGACACTTAGAGCATATAATACATCGGGTCTAGTATATAATATAACATACGTGATTAATATTATAGATGAAGCATAAGCAATCAAACTCACGCGAGTCCTCTCATCTTGTGTCTTTGGACATATAGATTTAAAGAGTGTAATCTCATATACCATGAGAAGATAACCTCTCTTGGATTGCTCCATGCTAAACCTCTTTAACGTCTTGGCTATACATATAGACTGAGAAAGACTAAACAACCTTTTAGATCTATCTCTATAGATCCTTATCGCTAAAATATAAGTTGCTTCTCCAAGGTCTTTCATAGGAAAGTTCTTAACTAACCAAATTTTGACTAATTGAAAGCTGAGGCATTGTTTCGGATTAGCAATATGTAATCTACATATAGTACAAGGAACACGACTGCACTCCCACTAACCTTCTTATACGCACACGGCTCATCCGGATTTTGTGTGAAATCAAACTCTCTGATTGTCTAATCAAATTAGATATTCCAACTCCTGGATGCTTACTTCAATCCATAAATGGATTTCTATAACTTGCATACCTTTTCTCTATTCATGGATATGAAACCATCGAGTTATGTCATATACATCCTTAGTTAGGTTTCCATTAAGGAAAGCCGTCTTCACATCCAATTGTCATATCTCATAATCATAATGAGTGGCAATGGCTAGGAGTATCCTAATGGATTTAAGCATAGCTACTAGGCTAAACGTTTCTTATAGTCAACACCTTGCCTTTGGTTATAACCTTTAGCTACAAGCCTAGCTTTATGGGTAACTACATTGCCTTCCATGTTAGTTTTCTTCTTGAAAACCCATTTGCACCTTATAGGTTTTATCCTTTCAGGTGGGTCAACCAAATTCCATACTTGGTTTTCATACATGGAATCCATTTAAGATTTTATAGCTTGAAGCCATTTTTTAGATTCTGAACGCTTCAGAACCTCTTCATAAGTATTAGGCTCATCATCTTCTATGAGCTATATATCGTTATATTCACTTATGAGAAATTCGTATCTCTCATAAACATGACGTATCCTACCTTACCTACGAACTTCTTGTGTGTCTGAAGGTTGAACTATTGTTTCATCTTTATGAATAATAGTCTCGGGTCCAGGTAGTTGATCTGCGCTTGTTTGAGCAACTTAAACTTTCACAAGTTCAATATTTCTCCCACTGTCTTCTCTTAGAAGAAACTCTTTCTCTAAAAAGACAGTGTGCTTTGAAACAAACACTTTTTGTTCCGAAACATGGTAGAACTGATATCCTATAGTTTCCTTAGGATATCCTACAAACAGACACTTGTCAGATTTAGCTTCAAGCTTATCTGACTGAATCTGCTTCACATAAGCAGGACAACCCCAAACTTTCAAATGAGAAAGATAGGGTTTCTTATTAGTCCATATCTTATATGGAGTAACATCAACTGACTTAGATGGGACTTTGTTTAATACATAAATAGAAGTTTCTAGTGCATACCCCTAAAAGGATTTTGGTAAATTCGCTAAATCCATCATAGACCTCACCATGTCTAGCAAGGTTCGGCTTCTCCTCTCAGCCACACCATTATGTTGTGGTGTGTAAGGTGGAGTCCATTGGGAGAATATTCCATTATCACTGAGATAATCCAAAAACTCTTAGCTTAAGTATTCACCACCTTAATTTGATTGAAGTGACTCAATACTTCTCCTAAGTTGTTTCTCAACTTCGTTTATGAATTCTTTGAACCTTTCAAAGGCTTCAGACTTGTATCTCTTAAGATACACATACCCATATCAAGAATGATCATCACTAAATTTAATGAAGTATAAGAAACCACCTTTGGCATGTATGGACATCGGACCATATACATCAGTATGTATTAGGTTTAAAAGTCGCCAGATGCCTTCTTTTGCTTCAAGGACTCCAGATTGGCCTTACAATTTCTCTTCTAGTGGCCTACCTTGTGACAGTGGATGCAAGTTCCTTTTGAGGTAGTCTTCTTTGTTTTCTTGACATCTCCCTTAGGCCCTGCGAACATCTTCTCCTTTTGGCTCTTTTTCTTCAAAACTAGAAGAGTTCACCAACATCACAGTATTGTCCTTGCGAACAGATGACTCAACTGCCTTGAGCATGTTGACCAGCTCAGAAATTGTGCTGGATATATTGTTCTATAAACGATCTAGAAGGGGGGGGGGGTTGAATAGATCTTTAATCTTTTCGCAAAACTCTACAACAAAATCAGAAGTTAATTCACACAAATACCAAATTAAACAAAATCAAATATTGAGAGTAGGGAAGAAGAGAAAACACTGTTTTTATAGAGGTTCGGTGCTAAGACCTACGTCCTCTACCTAAGCTCCCACTTAGGATTTCGGCAAACACTATATTGAGCACTTTTGAGTTCAGTGCGAACTT
>JANIPN010000003.1:21679904-21690217 GCA_027478595.1 Erythroxylum anguifugum
TTAATTCTCCAATTAAACAATTTATAATCATAGATCAAGATTGGCGTCTAGCAACGCATCATGACTACCCAAATATTTAGAAATGTCAAAGTGGTTTTGACTAACCTTTCCGTGTATAATTTTTCCGTATAATTCAATCCTTTCATCATACAATGTTCTGATTACACATAGAGCATGAAATTAATGTCTACTCTATTTTGAGTCTAATCATATTAGTTACCAACCATTAACTGTCGATCCAATTAATGACATTTGTAAACTATTTATAAAGTATCATTTCACCTTGGCCAATGATTTCTTGAATCAATACTATTTGAAAACAACGAAACATTCTCCCTAATTACTTTAGGGTGATGAATCCTATCTTGATCACTCAACTATCTCCATATAGTTCATACTACATCCAATGACTACTGATTAAATAACCTATGATTAAATAGATCATAAATAGTATCAAAACATAGCAATCTCTATACAAGATAACTTTAATGACCTCAAGTCAAAAGATCACTTATACAATCATGACAATGAGAATTCCATAGATATACAAGCAATGTTTCAAATAGATTTCTCATATCGGGTCTGTTCAGTGAACCTATTCTCTAACAAGCACCCACACATTTGTTTAAGTATTTCTATACTTTAGCCTATGAAATCGACTACTTCCTTTATAAGAAAAAACAAAATGTGTGCTAGTATTTTTACTTTTTATTAATGTCCAATCTTAATAGAACAATGACTAGAGACATTTAGGAATAATACATAAATGCAATATGAATCTCATAATTATAATCTCATTATAATTTTTTTGCAATGTACAATTACCCCATGAACTTTATCATCTACATCTAAACATATACAAGATGAAGAATGCCTTTAAATAATTTGTCACTAAACTACAACCAAAGCGATTGGCTGTAGGGCATAAACCAACATAAATAAACTATGAGAAATTAATAATCTTATTTATTATTATTAATACATAATATATAAAATTGTATGGAATGTTTAAGTTATTGTTGTATAAAAACTAACAAATATATGATTACTTATCCATAAATATGTTTGGTGAAACATATTTATATATGGCTATTCAGCCTGAGCTCGTCCCGATTTGACCAACTTTCAGGCCAAGTTTGAACTTTATTTTTTTCTTTTAATTTTCAAATACTCGAAGCCTAAAAATTACAACAAAATGACATTGTTTCGAGTGAAACAATATCACTTTTATTTTTAATTTAAAAATAAATAAATAATCGAGTATTTCCATTACTAAGTCTAAATGTAGGACACATATTATACTTACCATTTAATAATCCCTAAATATCCTGTTAATCTTAATAATAATCATAAAATATTATGTTAATCTCCAATATTAAAGAAATGGATAGACAATAACATAGCCCGCACTTGGTTTTAAGGAAGGGGGTATTCCTCATGTATGTTTGATGCAACTCCACTTAATACATTCCTCCAACAGCCTTAAGAATAATAGGCTTTATATTAGGAATCAAATGGTAGTGACGACCTAATCATGCATGATGCGTATATGTAGGAAAAAACGTGATTGATTCAAAACATAAATGATAATTCACATAACATGCACACGCTTTCATGTCTTGTAGAAGCAGATCATTGAATCACTGTTTCTTTAAGTAGTATAACAACTATTATCCGAGCATGAGATCACTTGTGCAGTTTAACCTGTTCCAAGCCTATGCCAGTATGCCACTGATTTTTAACCACATATTTATGTAGGTCCTACATAAATGTATGAACAAAAATTAATAGAATAAGGTTGGAGCAGGTTTATGGGAATAGATATTATCTGATGTCTATGACTCAATGACTTCTATGTGTTTAATGGAATTTGAAATTCTATTGTGTTATTAGTTGTAAGTGCAGTGTAAGTAGGGCATTCCTAACATTTTATAAGAGGGACTAAAAAAAGAGCCCTAATAAATCAACACCCTAGGTAGAGTAAAAAAGAGGGACTCTATTAATGTTCTATTGTTCATTACTAAACAAAATTTTTTTTACTATCAATTCTTAAGTTAGAACATCTTAAATTCATATATTGATAGAAATTTAAAAAAATTAAAGGGCAAGAAATACATCCAAAGCATTTGAAAGAAACAATAGCCTCTTCCACTTCTTAGCCTTCAAGGTTATTGTGCATTCATAGGAATGAGTGTGCATAAAAAAGTCTTGGGATGCCATTATGAGCGCGGGATAACTCTTGGGATTCTTTTATAAAGATGGGCCCTTTATAAGGGTGGATTTTAGGCAGGTGTCCTTCCTATCCTTACCCAGAGCCGGGACAAAGTGTAAGACATCTGGTAAACTTTAACTGGAAGTGTTTTATCGATTCAAGTCTATATTATTGATTATATCACTTTTTTTGTATATTAATTAAATTTTACTAGTTAAAGAACACTTAAAAGAAAACCACTTTTCTCTTCTACAAAAATATAGTCCTTAAGATAAAATTTGAAATAATCCTATATAGAAATTTTCGAATTTTTAACCACTCTCTGGAAGTTAAATAAAAACCCACTGATAAATGTATCCGTTTAATATGTCCGACTTATATATAATGAGTCTATTTGATTAGAATATTAAATTTCTCCTATTTGTCCAATAACTTGTGAGACTAGTATACAATAAGAGTTCATTCTCATATGATGTTAGGAATATATGATATCTTAATTAACAAATTGATCCTTAAGTAGATTTACTATGCGGTACCTTAAGTCACATTTCACATTTTTAATCTTATTATCTCATATATAATTATCACAATGAGAATTTCTACAACTATATAAGTAATATTTCAAATGGATTTTTCATATCGGGTCAATTTAGTGAACTTGTTCTTTAGTAAAGACTCATACATTTGTTTAGGTACCTCAATATTTTAGTCTATAAGATCGACTGCTTTTATAAGGAAAAAGATAACGTGTGCTAGTCTTTTTACTTTTTATTAATGTTTAATCTTAATAGAACAATGACTATGAGTAATTTAGGGATAACACATAAATGCAATATAAACATCATAATTATAATCTCATTATAATTTCATTTGCAATGTATAATCATCTCATGGACTTTATCATATACATCTAAATATTTACAAAATAAAGAATGTCTTTAAATTATTTTGTCACTAAATTACTAATGATCGATTGTTTGTAGGGCATAAACTAATATATCCATGACCAAGTTTAGTGGTTATGGAGCCTCTTGCTCCTCAACATATATTGGATTTTCATTTTTCTAAATTTCATAATTTTTGTCATTAACTTCTCATCCTTATTAATCTCAGCAAAAATGTTCGTCATATTTGAAACATTAAGTTTTCACAGTAAGAAAGAAATAGTATGCGTACGCGTTATGTTACATCGTGCATATTTATATTGAGTAATCAGGTTTCAATTATTTATGAAATCTAAATATAACTTAAGATCTCAATAATCATTTATATAAAAATTGAATTTCAATTATCATAATAAAATGGAGTTTCACACAACAACATACTTTGTTCAATATAAAACGATCATTTAACATATATATTTCCTAAACATAACATGGAATATAGTTAACTAGTTCATGTGATAAAAACCCTCGAAGCTCAAGATGCAATAACTTTAATTATTTCAAGTGGGAAAGCCTATAGGGTATAAAGTTCTGATCAATTCTCTTCTTTTGTTTTGTTTCTCATAAATATCATCACCAACGAGCTATATGCTTTTGGGTTAGGCAAAATCCAAATTACAGAACATTCTTAAGAGCTCACCTTCTCGTTATGGCAATATTGAGCCTAAATCCGTGTACTTTAACTCAACATCTACAAAAGCAATCATCCTCCAAAATACAACCCTTATATTAAGTTATTAACAGTAATAATATATTACGTTAGATCTTTTGAGGCAATAATCGCATCTAGAATGATTGTGTTAACATGATGAAGACACGTCTCATTTATGTTTCGAAGTCTAAGTGTGCTCATTACAATGGAAATTTTCTTGAAAACGAAATTTTAAGAACTAAAGGTTTGTTAATTGCTTACAAACCTAAATATCATAAAATGAAAAATGATTGGACTAACACAGTAATGAACTCATGCTCATAATCAAATGAAATTGTGATTATTGTAGTTTACGGAAAATTTTATTTTCAATTATTATTGAAATGCTATTAGAAACCCATTTCTAATTATTATTGAATTAATCAAATTTATAATTATAATTATTTTATTCTAATTAAAAACTTATTTCTAATTATTATTGAACTAATCAAATTAAATTTTGAATTTTGAATTGATTAGTAACTTGTTTCTAATTACTAATAAAATAATCACATTAATTTATTTTAATTAAATGTAAAAAAGTTATTTCTAATTATTATTGAACTCACGAACTTAATAATTTAAATTCAATTCGAAACTTATTTCTAGTTATGATTAAAATAATCAGTTTTAATGATTATATTTTATACTTTGTTAAAAAACTTATTTTTAAGTATGATTAATAATGCATGTGAATTAGAAAATTGTTTCTAAATAAATTTTATTAATGGACTAATCAAATTAACTATTATATATATAATATAGGTCCAATTTTCTAGAAACAATTTCACAATCCAAATCCAGAAAACAGCTGGCCTACATATACCCATTAGAGTTTATCTTCAGGAGTCACGGCCCATATTTGTGTGGAAGGTGGGGAAAAACGTATTTGGTTTATTAGAAAGAATTTTTAAGTCTTCGTTTTTCTGGATTTGCTTTGTATAGTTGACAAATTCATCGTAGAACAGCATGAATTGACTTCACAATTCGAACAAAGCTAATTCTTGTTTTGACTTTAGTATTTTTGTCGTAAGTATTGTCTTGTGACCTTGTTTCAGTTTTCCTCAAAACAAAGTTTGAGTTTCTGGATGTCTTCATCAGCTACTTATCTTTGTATAAAACAAAATTAATTTATGATTGCAATAAGTTCAACAACTATAATTTGAGTTTAACATAAAGTGCTATGAATAATAGACTCAATTAAGATGCATACTAAAAAAAATGCTCAAATACCATTTGTATAAATTTTAACCACATGATATAGCATTGAACTCTACCAATTAAAAAACACTTCTATTTTCTATAAATCTGATCAATCATAAAACCATCATTTTAATTTGAAATAATCTCTTATATACAAAATTTCAAATTTTTACTACTAATTAGAGGTAAGGTTGTATATTACTGGCTTCTCCAGATCCTGCGTTTCAACTGGATTGTTACTGGGTGTTGCTGTTTATACAAAATTTCAAAAATTTAGGTGCTCTTTGGCAATTAAATGAAATTAATTTGATAATATTAACCCAACAATAGGTGTATCTTGATCAATTAAATGAAATTTTATTTTTCAAGATCTACATTGATCTAAACAAAACAAACTGTTGCATTATGCATTACTCACAAGATAATGTACATAAACAAGGTCAAAAATAAGGAGTTTTTGGGTACATGAATATTTACTATTGGGATAGAATAAGGCCCATTTAGTCATAAAATTAAAGTAATCCTAGAATTAAATTAGGGTTGTTGATTCCTTCAATAGAGTATTTCAAGTATGGAATAATATATTCATCAACCTAAATTTTAAAAACAGTTTTTAAATTTTTAAATTCAAATTTTTATTCTAAAATTTTAATTATTTTTTCTTAATTTGATTGACTCCTAATTAAATTTAAAATATTTTCTAGAAATAGGATTAATTATATTTCAATTACATTGAAATTAATTAATTGGACTCCTTAAAATTAAGAAAGGTAATTTTCTTAATTATCTAAGAAATATGTTTCTTAATTAAATTTATTCATTTCAATTTGATTTAGCTTAAGTTAAATTTATTATTTTATTTATTTATAGAATTATTATTCTATTTATTTAATTTAATAATAAATTTATTAATATATTATAGTTTTTATTTTCTTGATTAATTTGAAAAGGTGTTTTCATTATTAATTAAAAATAATTAATTTATTAGAAAAGTTATTTTCTTGATTAATTTGAAAAGGTATGTTCATTTATTAATTAAAAAAAATATATTTATTAATTTATTAGAAAAGCTATTTTCTTGATTAATTTGAAAAGGCGCTTTCATTTTTTAATTAAACAATGAGTTTCTTTAATATTTTAAAAATAAATTTCTAATTTACTAAACAAAAATTTTCTAGTTAATTAAGAAAATAATCTCTAAATAAATAATATAAAGGACTTTCTTAATTAAATTAAAAATTTTAATTTTAATTTTGAAAATAGTTTTGATTAATATTATAAAATAGTTCTAAAATTAATAAAAATTTTATAGTTAGAATAGAAATAGTTTTCTAATTTGATTAGAATGTCACTTGTTAAATTTTGAAAAAAGAGCTTTTTTTATAAATTATATGCCATAAGTATAATTAATTAAAATTATTTTTCAATCAATTTCATTAATGGAGTTAGGATGGAAAGAATTTTCAATTTGAATTTGAAAATTATTTTTATATCAAATTAAAATTGTATTTATAATAGGAATTTAATTAATTTAGGAAATAAATTTAATATAATTTAATTATCCAAGGAATTGAAAATATTATTTTAGATTTTGAAAATCAATAATTAGAATCAAACATAGCTTGACTATTTTTATGCATATTGTTTGATTATGTATGCCTAAATTGCATGTTTATATATATATGTGTGTGTGTGTGTATGACATTTTAAATACATTTTTATGTTTGATGAGAATATTTGAAATTAAATCTCTCAATAAAATATTAAGTATACGTTTAGAAAATGATCATTTCCTTTCATTATTATAAGAAAAACTAAAATTATGTTTAATTGTTAGGTTTGTTAAGTAAATTTAAAGTTGCTTTAATACACATATATTTGGTCTTATAACAGTGCATTCAACTTAACTAAATTTATGTGATTAGAATTAGCAAACTCATAACTACATGAATTTAGAGACAAAGTTAGAAATAATATAAAGGTTATAATTTGATAAGAGTTGTCATTTAACAGATTTCGGAATTACATAAAAAGCGATTAATAAAGTTGTTATCTACCTAATTTAGGTTTAATTGATTTATTAAACAAACTCAAGATCAAATAAACTCGAATGGGATCTTAGCCCACTAAACAGTTTGGGGTAGTCCTTTTGGAATAATGTTGAGGGTTATTATTTCAAATAAAATGGTATGAGTAATCAAATATATGATTAAAGTCTTGGTCATATTTTTAGTAGAAATTATATTTGTTTCGTATAGTTAATACTAATAGTCGATGAACCTAATTTCTGGGACATAATTTAAGGTTTGAGAAGAGTTCTCAAAGATAGAAAGAAAAACTATATATCCATTATGCAATAGTGTTATTAATATGTGTTGAGGATTAGGTGATAAAGTTTTAGAGATATGTCAATATCATATAGATGATAAAATGTAATATCATTTTGAGTTGATTATTATTTCATAAGCTTTAATGACAACTTATAAGATGTATGTCAACACCATAGTAGCACAATGCAAGAGATTGTATGAAGTAAAGTTGAAAGGTATAACACTTCGATGAGATCGCAATGGTGAGTTTTAAAATTTTGATCATTGATAAGGAATGAGATTCTCTAATGAATACCTTCATAACAAAAATTCCATAAGAGTGTGATTTATGTAAGGAGGAAAATATAATACAAGATATTGTATGATGCAATATTATTTCTTGTATAGTGATGTCTAGTATAATGACTTATCTTCAATAGTTCCAATTAAATCAAGTAGCAAGATTTCACATTAGATATGAAATATTGAGTCTTTGAAAGAGTCAAAGCTAATGGTTTAAGGACGTAATGGGTAGTTGAAGCATATATTATATCCATTAAGTTAGAACAAAATTAGTTAATAAAAGGTTATAAGATATTCAAAAGGTTGAATACAATCTTATAGATTGATTAAACAAATTGTTTGTTTCAATATATGTTTATAGGAGAATGATTCTCAAGATATGTAGTAGGAGTAAGATGAAATTTGTAAATTTCAAATCTCATGACAATACATCCAATTGGAACTATTGCCTTTATTAATACATTTGATGTATAGTTAAAAGGTTACGAGACGTTTGGAGATGATTATGAATTTATCATGTCGGTAAAAAGGTTAGTGAGAGTATAATTGTCCTCTTTAGTGGTAGTATGTGGAGACATATTGCTCATAGATAACAACAATTCTAACTTTCAATTTTTGAAAACATAATTGTTCAAGAATATCTCTTATTGGATAAGAAAAGGTAACAACTTAATTATGGTAATTAGATCTATAGCAATAGATTGGAACTTGTTCACGTATTCTAAATCCAAGTACATAGATTACTAAAGACGTTTAGTATTTGAGATATTAGATACTTATGAAGTATTAAAGATATCCATTATTCTATGTATGAGTTGATATTTGAGTTCAAGGAGATAAGGATATAACTTTATAAGTAAATCCTAATTAAGATCTACTTAGGGCCCATTTGGTTGAGCTTTTGTCAGTAGAGCTTTTGTCAGTAGAGCTTTTCTGAGAAGAGCTTTTTTTAAAAGCCAATTGGTTGTTTGACTGTCAATTAAAAAACAGCTTTTTAAAAAGAGCTTCATACAGTAGACTGTTTGGCAACATAAAAATAAAAAGCACTTTTGTTAATTTTAATTATATTTTATTTTATAATAAAATTATTTATGCTAAATAATTTTTAAAGTATATTAAACGGCATTCAACTTTATTACAAATTGTTGTTTACAGCACAATCTAAACTTATTGTAGAGATAGAACAATATCATAGCACACTCATAACTTCTCATCCAAATTCATTGACATCCACTGCAAACAAATTAACATCAT
Source organism: Erythroxylum anguifugum (assembly GCA_027478595.1). Taxonomy (NCBI): domain Eukaryota; kingdom Viridiplantae; phylum Streptophyta; class Magnoliopsida; order Malpighiales; family Erythroxylaceae; genus Erythroxylum; species Erythroxylum anguifugum. The sequence continues at coordinate 21,688,821 of JANIPN010000003.1, forward strand.
TTTTCACTCTCTGGTTTAACAACATCCGAGTACTGTTGATGAATAATTCTAACATTTATCTAATTATGTGTGTTTGTGGACTATTACACAATTGGCTATTTAATAGAAATTCCCATATATGTCAAGAGACGATATACACAGCCTGCCTTAAGCTGAAAAATCTCCAACAAGTTTTTGACATATATGTAAAAGTGGCTCAGAATCCTATTTCACCATGGATTAAAGTGACCCAACAAAGTTTTTTCTTTATAACAAAGAAAGCAAGGAGACCAACATTTGAAAGTCTGCGTTAAAAACGCAGACGTCGAACGTCTGTGTTTGTAACGCCAAACGTCGAACGTCTGCGTGGTTGCGTCACAAGCGTAGACGTTCGATGTCTATGTCAAACGTAGAGGACGTCTGCGTCCTCTGCGTTTGACGCTGAAAAACAAAATTAAGGACAAATAAAAATACAAAGAAGAACGGGGGCGAAGAACCCAGCTGAGAAGATGAGAGGGATGAGCAGAAGAAACAAAACAGTCGGCTAATGGTTTTGTTATTTGAGGTTATTTACGTAAGTGACGGAACTAAACAGAAAAATAGCTTCCCGAAAAAGCTAAGATTTAGAGCTTTTCAGAAAAAGCTCCAAATTTTAGCTTTTGAAAAAGTTGTATTTGAGCTTTTAAAAAAGTTGTTTCTACTTCAAAAGTACTTTTACAATTTGCAGCCAAACACCTACTTTTTCTTTAAAATAACTTTTGCGGTAGACAAAAGTGCTTTTAGCCTCTCCAAAAGCTCAACCAAACGGGGGCTTAGTATATCCAAAGATAACTAATATATCTAGTCAGAGTATGCAAGATTATCAATTATGTAAATATTACTAAGCATTAATTTATATGTTTAATATATTGTTGTTTTACCCAAAGGAAAACCACAATATATGTTTATTGTTGATACATTTGTTATTGAATTTTAATTACGTGTTTAAATTATGATTCAAAGCATTAACATAGAGTATTTCTTATATAAATTTTGCAGCATTCAATTCTATTGCTATCCAATCGCAAGCTTTGTCTATTATAAAGTTTAATGGGCTTAACTTTAATGAATGGTGTGAACAAGTTCAGTTCAACCTAGGAATCCTAGATCTTGACTTGGCACTCCAAACTGATAAGCCCAATACACTTACTGATAATAGCAGTGCTGAAGAGCGATCTTTTCATGAACGTTGGGAAAGATCAAATAGACTAAGTTTAATATTTATTCGAATGACTGTGGCTAGCAGCATTAAGGTTACAATTCCCAATACTGAAAATGTTAAGGAGTATCTTAAGCTTGTTGAAGATATTTCTCAGTCTGATTCTGCTGATAAGTCTCTTGCTGGAACCTTAATGGGTATGTTGACCACCATAAAGTTC